>JAJPUD010000332.1:711157-760548 GCA_023553655.1 Myrmecobius fasciatus | reverse complement strand
AAAAAAAAATTGCCTCTTTTCAAGTGTCAGGTTTCTATCTTATTAAATTATCTTTTCACCCACATTATTCACTGTTGAAGTTAATGTCCATTGAAAATGCTTTACATCTCATTTGAAGGCTTTTAAAGAGCAGCCTTGAAATGGCTTCATTTCAACACCACTCACTCAAGCAGCTAAAGTTCACGGATAGATACCAATCCTATGTTATTCCTTTAAAATAAATGTATGTCATCTTTATACTCTAGACATGCAGACATAAATATTAACACAACTGAGAAAATTCATTTAAGATTAGAGTTTAATTTCCCTGTTAAAATCTAAAATTATTTGACTTTTGATGTTACTTAAACAAGATTTCACAGAAGGTGCAATATGGTATAGAGAACAGAGAAATGTCCTTGGAAGCAAGGAGGCTTGGGTTCAAATGTGGCCTTCAATATTTCATATATACATGACATTCTGGGTGACCCTGAGCAAATTTCTTAACTAGTCAGTGCTCTAGGCTAAAAGTCAAACATATGGCTTGCCCTTATAACATTCACCAGTATGGCACCAGATGAAAATATAAATGGGAACTATTTAACAAAATAAATATAAATGTGATAAAACATAATTAATATGTGGTTTTCTAAGTCATTATACACTTGCATTGATCCTTATGTATTATTGAGTGATCCCCCATTTTTATTTGAATTTGACACTATTGCTCTAGACAACTGAGATTCTAAGTTGTAGAGAAGATATTGACCTACTTGTAGATAGAACACATTATAACAATGAAACCATAGGTATGGCTTTTATTCCTGTGGTTTAGAAAGCCATTATTTGTAGTTTGGGGTGCATCTTGCACTCCTAACTCAGCTTTTAATATGAGTAAGGAACCCCCTCTTCCCAAATAACCAAAGTATCAGAGAATTGTATTTGAAAGGAATGTCAAAGGGCACTTAGTCTAATCTTTTTATTCTATATAGGGAAACTGAGGCCCAGAGAAATGAAGTGGTCACATAGTAAGTGGTATTCCTGGGATTCAAATCCTGTTCTTCTGACTCCAAATCCAACTCTCTTTCTGCTGTCCCATTCTACCTGAGGCAAAAGCTGAGATGGTGATGCGTGAGGCAGGATTCCTAACTATCGGTGATGATTTGTGGTACCCACATGCCCTTTAAACATCTTGCCAGTCCATGACATGCTTTCCTCCTTTATAATTTTTTTTTTGCTGAGGCAATTGGGGTTATGTGACTTGCCCAGGATCACACAGGCAGGAAGTATCAAATGTCTGAGGCCAGATTTGAACTCAAGTCCTTCTGACTTCAGAGCTGGTGCTCTATCCATTATACCAACTAGCTGCCCCCCCTTTATAATTTTTTAAAGCATTTTGCTTAGCATTATTGAGCTAGTATCTCACCATGCTGAGATATAGGTACTGAATGACAATTACAGATATCATTCCTGACTTTTGACAGATTAGAAAACTGAGGTTGAGGAAGGGTTCAGTGACTTCCATGATCACATAGGGAGTATCAGAGGAGGGATTAAAACCTAGCCTTTCCTGACTTCAGTCTTCTATCTATAACCACATACTTTTTCTGAGCAGTTGACTGCATGAATGACTACCATCTATAGTATTTCAAATCCAGGGGAAAAATCCAAGAATTAGAGAGAGAAGCTTTTAATGGACCCAAAGGGACCAACAGGATTTGTGTTAGGAGTGATCTGGACATTTAGTCATTTGTAAACTACATCAGATGCTAAACTCTTTTGACCTTTTTGGCCACTCATAAAATCATGACAGACATTTCTTTTCTGTATTCTAAAAAAAGTCAAAACAATAGGGACATAGTCTATGAATTTGTCTTTTATCTGAAGGAGAGCATGGATTATATAGCCCTTATGCCTTTTTGTACCCTCCCCTGAGATTATAGAGCCTTGAGAATGTTATGGGTATTGTTGACCCTTTGTTGGGAAGAGGAAGGAGGGCTTTTCAATGGATTTTTACAAAACATTTTATCATATCTTGATTTAAAACTAATATTTCCCAGTACTAGATTTCATATGTACGATGATTTGTCTCCTATAATAAACATGCAAGTCCATTGATTTAAAAGTTACTCACAAGTAAGCATTTGCATTTTTTAAATAAAAGAAATAAAAATTTCAACAACTTGAGTAAATGTAGCCTTCCAGGAATGGTTATTGTTATAAAATCCATTCACAAAGAACAGTGTAGGGTTTTTGAAAGAGATGTACTCATTCTATTCACGAACCTCATATTTCAAGGCCAAAATAAAGAGGATTTAAAATGGGTGTGTGTATGTATACATATATATATATATATATGTATATATATATGGAGAGAGAGAGAGAATTATCTGCTTTATATGGGGTGCAAAGGAGTGAAAAGAAAAATAATAAGCTGGATTTCTTAACAAAAATAATTCAGCATTTAGAATTCTCATGAAACTGATTTATTCTCTAAGTTTAGAAATAACATCCCCTACAAAACAACATTCCCTGGATCCTTAACCCTGTGCCAGGCAACAATTCTGAAATCCCTTTGTGTGTGAAAAGGACTCAAGCATCATTAGCAGGGCAAAAGTTGGCATTTTGCTCTGGATGAATGGGTTTTACCCACACACAGGGTCAGAGGTGACTCTATCTCCCTGTTTATCTGCCTAATCTGTCTATCTGTCCATGATAGAGTCATCTCTGACCCCAGAAAAATCAAACATATGAGATTCCAATCTGGCTTCCCTTCCTTCCAAGAAGAGAAAGACCCTGCTGGACCCTTACCCCATGCTTTACCAACCCTGAGGTAGATGATGAACTAAGCTTAGCCCGATTGCCAGCAGAGGTAGAGAGGCTCTAGGGGCTGTAGGAGATGGTACATGCCTCTGTCCGTTTTTCTCTCCCTCCCTCCTCATTAGGGCTGCACTCATGCTGCATTGCAGTTTATCAGGCTCCCTAGCAGCCTCCCTGGGGTAGGGAAAAGTCTGGGGGGAGGGGTGTATCAGGTGGGCAGCTGGTGGAGTGATTCTCCCGCTGCCATATGTCACTGTTGGAACCATCTATTTTTTTCTGTCATGAGTGATGAAGTCATTTTTACAACTTAATGATGTACCGAGGGACCCTGAGCACTGTGTTTGTGCATGTGTATTTCTTTTTTTAATATAAGAGTCGGGCATCAGATGTGGCAAAATGAGGAACAGAGAGGCCCCTGTTTGATTAGATTAAGCAGCAGGGAATCAGCCTGCTCCAATTCACCCTCTGGGAGAAGCTTAGCCTTCTATTCAGGGTTAGTTATATCAGCTCCACATTAAGCTACAATGGAAATAGATTGATATCATCTTTAAAAATGGCTTACCACCCATGTTCTTGTCACTTTTCAGCATCAGTCTCCATGGGGGCAGTGATTCATACAGGGGGCATGAAGGTGTTATGACCGTGGGCCAATCAAGGGTGTAAATAGGAATCTCATGAGTAACTCATCATGGTCTATGTTGAATAAGAATGTTCTCAAAATGTTCCCAGCTTCTTGTTCCCAGCTCAGTCATAGATGACTTGCCTTTCATTTCCCTCCAATGCTCAATCTTTTATTCCAATATGCCTTTCCCAGGGTTAGCTACTAATTAGGCATATATGACCTTGCCTTATCAAGGTAAACTCAGGGAGATATAAGGGACGTGAAACAACTTTACATCACAGAGATTTTGTTCAGCAATAGGAAAACTAAAAGCCTTTATCTTTTATACAGCATTTCCCCATCTTCACATCTGATATGCACAAGAAAAATAAGGATGTGTCTATCTGTTTTTGAAACTTGAACATTATTAATGACATTAAATTTCATTGTGTTACTTGCCACAGATGAAATGGGGAAGAGAACAAAAATGCAAAATAGATTTCTAATCTTTTCACATTTATAGAAGATTTCTCTAATAAATGAATACATCCAGCCTTTACTTCAGTAGATCAATAGATATGAATATTCAGGAAAAAACCAAGTATTTACCAATTTTTATATCTGGCACAATGAATGGAAAAAAAAACCTAGGATTAGGAGGCATAGAATCTGGTCCAAATTCTGGTTCTTATTTATTTGTGGCTTTGGGAAAGCCACTTCACCCCATAATGCCTTAGTTTTTTCCTTTGTAAAATAATGATCTTGGATTAGATTATGTCAGAAGTCCCTTTTAGCCCTAAATCTATGAATTCATTTGTGAAAGGAAATTTTAAGTCAGTATTTTTACTAACAAGTTACATTCCTTGGCTTCTGTGCCCCTTGGTTCAATTGTTTGAATCTGATCAGGGACTCACTTTCACACTAGGAGAACAATTTTAAAAAATTAAATTCTGTTTCCAGTTGTGAGAATCAGATATTTAAACCAAAGGTGTTTGGCTTTGATTCAGTTTAAATAGAATTTTGATGTTTCAATTCTGCAGGGTTTTTTAAAATATGTAACTAAATCATTAAAAGGAAGACAAATGAAGAAGCCATCTATTTTTGATCTTACTGAATAGATAATGAAACCTGCCTCTTCTATTTCAGTAGAAGTAGAGTTATGTGGGGTTCTATGTTGCATATATAGTTAGAAGCTTATTAAGATAAAAATTAATGTTTGGTGCTTATTTACAATAGGCAGGTTTTTTTGCTTGTTTGTTAAAAAGTCTGGCTGAGTTCTTTGTTCAACAAAAATAAATAGTCCAAGTTTTCAGCATTCAGAAATGAATGTTGTTCACTACAGTTTGTGATTCATTTTTCATTTTGTTCAATGCCTCTTATTGGAACTGTGCTGTCAAAATGTTTTTGAGAACCTTGATCCACAAATTTTTCAGATGATTTACATCACTCAATTCCTTGTGTTATTATCACTTTCATTCCTATGCTGTGCTTTCCAGTATGAAATCAGAGTTTTCCTCTAAATGTGGCATTCCTATTCAAAATGAGATACTGTCATCAGAAAGAAATAGAACTAAGATATAACAAAGAGTGTTTTATTACTATTGAGGTTATTATCATCAATAATGATGATAATAATAAGATCAACATTAGGTAGAAACATGAGGTAAAAATTCTTCCTTATTGTCTTGTTTGCTAGAGGAGTTATATCAAAGCTGCTTTTCACTGCTTTTCACAACAAATAGATAAACTTAACTCCTAATGTTTTGATTCCACTATAAAAGGCAACTTTTCTGCATCTATGTAATAACCAATAGGATGATAAATTTAAAAGAGCAATAATGGGATAGGTATTTGTTCTGGAACCATTTTTATCTGAGCCAATCAAAAAGATAAGTGGGATGAAAATAATTATGGTACTTTGTTGTCTTTAAAAGTTTGACAAGTGATAAATTCCTTTATCATAAGAAGGTCTCTAAATATTCTTGAGAACTCAGCTAATAAGATCTACTGGAATTAAAGCACTTTTACAAACAGAACTGCCAGCCCATAATATCATCATTTCAAATGTTCAATGTCTTCAAACTACATAGGATGAAAAACGTTCAAAATATAAAGATTATGCATGTGGGAACAAGCTGAGGTCCATATCATTTCTCTTGTCCTATGTGCTACTGGAATTGTTAGATTCTTTCAGTGAGACTTACAGAAGAATTCTAATGCATTTGTTCAATTACAAAAATCATTAATTTTATCCATAAAAACTATAGTCGGTAGAGTATGAAATATTAAAAAAAATAGGAGCAGAATAGTGTCTTACTATAGAGCCTTTTTAATCTAAATTCTACTGAACAAAATAAAACAATAAGATAACAATAAAGGACTTTAAGGTTTATAGGTATTTTACACATATCCTATTTGAGTCTCATAACAACTCTTTAAGCAAAGATACTGGAAGTATAATATGTTATTTCCAGTTTTAGGATAAAAGGGCAACTCTAAAAGACTTAAACATTTTCAGAAGTCACTAATAATTGTTTTAGAATTGTAGAGAATTGATTTCTGTAACGCAAGAAGACATTAGAAATATTATCAGACATACTACATTATTATAAAATACATTGAATAATTACCCTTTAGAGAAATAATGAGCAGGCCTGATATTCTCTCAATGAATAAATTAAATAAACATAAACATAAAAATAGTATGTAAATATTTACTTCCAGATCACCTGAAATCCAACAGAAACATGATTTCTAGTGTTATACTGAAAAGCAAATGACAACCTATTCCTTGCTCTTTTCCCTGACTCCCCCCAAACCAATCTAAAATGGAAGATTCTAGAGGGGGAAAATGCATAGTTACATGAATAATCTGACCCTAATCAAAGAATAGAAAGGGGAATAAAATTTTCTTTGAGGTGATCTATACATGATGCTATACTTAAATATAAATGAAGGTCACTAATCTATAAAGATCCCAGCCAGGCACAAATTGACAGTTTAAAAATGATGTATTATCTATGGTTTACTGCATTTTTATTTGCTTTGTTAAAGTTTCCCAATTGCATTTTAATCTTGTTTGGGCCATACCTGGGAATGTTGTGGGCCTTGTGCAGCTAGACATTTCAAAATATTGGGGAGAAATAAGTTGAATTTGACAATACAGGATATTAATTTGTGACATTCAAAGCTAAAATTCTTCAATCTTTCTAGGAGTAGCCTTCACCCCTACTTCCTACTACCAAATTTGGGAGGCAGGTAAAATTCTAGGTAATACATCAGCAGTGCTGCATTTAATTGGTAACAAGTCTTGTACCCCCAATTTTTTAGTTCTTTAATATTTCCCACATTTGGAAAATATTTGGGTAATACATATTAGCCAGTGGTGACTATAACATTAGAAATGTGGAAATGGCAATCAAAATAATACTTATGATAATAGAGATAAAAAGTGGACCTTTGATTACAGAACTATAGGCAACTCCCAATGAGTAAAACTCTCTCAGTAGGGGCAGATTAGTACCTTCTCTTCTTTTTACAGTCTTAGAAAGTTGTCTAGAGCAGAGGTGTCAAATTAAAAATCATTCCATTACATATTGACATAGAAATATTCAAATTAATATTATGCTATATTGTATTTTTATTTGTTTAACATTTTCTAATTATATGAACTAAGGAGAATTACTTGATGCCTCAGCCTAGAGAACTAGCATCATGATTCAATTGTCACGAGAATAGCTGAATTTTATGTATTAATTTCAGAATTTCTATAAAGAGCTTATTTGTATATATTTATATGTTATTTCCCTCATGAGATTGTAAGCTCCTTGAGGGAAGAGTTTGCCTTTTGCTTCTTTTTGTATCCCCAGATTAAACAGTCCACTGAATATAGTAAGCATTTGGTAAATGTCTGTTAAGTAACTGATTTGCAAAATATGACACTTTGAACTTCCTACAACTCTGAGGTTAATGCTATTATTCCCCTTTTTACAAATGAGGAAACTAAAGATAAGAAACGTTAAGTCACTTGAACAGTCACACAGCTGGGAGAACTAGATTGACTTTGCAGGAATTTTATAGATTTAACCCTATAATCCTCTATTCTTACCTTAGGCTGAAGTAGGATAGTAGATAGAGTGTTGGGCATAGAATCAGGATGATCTGAGTTCAAATTTGGCTTCAAATAGCTACTAGCTGTGTGATGCTGAGCAAGTCACTTAACTTTTGCCTCAAATTCCTCATCTGTTAAATATGGATGATGATCGAACTTACCTTCTAAGGTTGCAAGGATAAAATGAGATATAATTTGTAAAGTGCTTAATAAAACTTTAAAGTGATATATGAATCCTAATTATTATTATTCAAAGCCAATGATTCCTGATTTCTAGTGTAGTTGCACTAGTCTAGTCTAGCATCTACTATACCAAGCTGATTTATGGTAAAAATGATGCACTTCTCACTAGATATTCTAAATGTGATATTTAAAAGGTCATTAAAAATACTGATTTAGGTACTTGGAAAATAATAAGAATAATAATTGACAGTTGCATTATACTTATGACTGTGTCGAGATTTATTTTACCAAATGTTTTCATATGTTATATCTTTTGACTCTTACTGTTAATCAAAACACAAGCTTTTGTTAAGCTTTTGTTCACTAGCCACTTTGGGAATACAAAACCCAAAATGGAACAGTCTCTGATGTCAGGAAGTGTTTGTTAATTTGAAAAGACAACAATTGTAAACAGAATAAATGAGATATAATTTGGTGGGGAAGGAGTTACCAGAAGTTATGGGACTCAGGAAAAGACTCAAATATATATCATGGATAGAGCTTTAAAGTATTCTAAGAGGCTGAGGTTAGATGTGAGTGTATTACAGTTGTGGAGGATTGCTAGTACAAAGGCTCTCAATTTGTGTGCTTTGCACTATCCATTAAAATTAGAGAATTTTTAAATTTCATTTGTCCTTGGGTAGCACCAAGTAAAAGGAAAATTATGACTGCAAAACAATTGTGATATAATATACTCAACCATGTTAAATATTTATGTGGTAAATCTTGTTAAGGAAACAATCCATCACCTATTTAATTTTAGAAGCAGACCACAAGAGATTACTTTTTCCAGAGTGAAAAATAATTTTTTTTTGATGGACAGGAGGTCTAATGGGAGTGAATTTAGAAGATTTTACAGTGTTATTTTGAGATGTGGATGTAGCCAAAATGGGCCACATACTTGAACTCATCAACTATCTCAAGTGAGGATTTATCCACAGGAGTAGTTTGAAAGCTTGTCTAGGGCTGCCGTTCTATGCTTACTCTGAGACAGTTAGTAAGTCTTATAAGGACATAAAGATACATGGAACAGCAGTCTGTCCCCATTTAAAAAAGCTCTCTCAGAGAGAAATTATTAGTAGACTAAAAAGGTTATTGGGATGAATGCATAAACAAAAGAGATCTTTCTTGAACTTGATTTACCTCAAGGGTTCTAGCAACCCAGGGTCCTTCTGTCCTCTGTTTGGTCCTGTGATAGGCACAATTGTCATAATGATTTGTTGACCATCATTTCATATCAAGTGTTTTAAGCAGTAAAAGACATATCACACTTAGAAGAAATAAGCAATTCTAGATGGGAAAAATAATTTTAGCCATGGACTTCTATTGCTAAGATCGTTGTGTTTATATTTACTTCATCTGCTATTAGTTTATCTAGATCCTCCCAGGCTTCTCTTATATTCATTGCTTTTTAGGGACCAGTGGTATGCCTTGATCAAATTATGGATTGGTCAATCAACACATATTTATTATTTACTATATTCCAGATGGTGTTCTAAGTTCTAGGGATAGAAAAATAATACTGAAATAGTTACTACCTCTTTGAGCTTACATTGTAACAGAGAGACAACATACTCATACATAAAACATCTAAAATGAATAAAAGATAGTTTTAGAAGTGAATGTTCTAGCATCTGGGGATTAGGAAAACCTTCATGTAGAAGGGAATAGTTGAGCTAAATATTGATGGAAATTAGGGATTTTGAGACATAAAGGTAAGGAAGAGTGCATTCTAGTCATGGAGATCAGTCAGTGAAAGGTACAGATGAAGCATCCTGTTTGTGTGAAATATCAAGATGACCTGTATATTTGGATTGTCTAGTGCTTAGAGAAGAGTAAAGTGCAAGAAGACTGAAAAGTCCAGAAGAATTCAAGTTGTGAAGATTTGGATGTCAAAGTAATTTTGGTGATGGGGAGTAATGAAGTTTATCGAGGGAGGTGAAACTATCAGAACTATGCTTTATGAAACACTTTCACAGTTATGTGGAAGATTGATTGGAGTAGGGAAAGGTATTAGACAGGATGATCAAACAGGAGAATATTGAATTAGTCCAAATGAGAAATGAGGGTCTGAGCTAGGGTAGGGACTCATCTGAATGAAGAAGTGTTAGAGAGATAGAAATAGGAAGATTTAACAATTGAATGAATATGTGAGATGAATGAAAGTGAGGAGTTAAAGATTACACAATTGGGTGACTGCATGGATAGATGGCAAGAATCTCAAAAATAGAAGGAGAATTTGAAAGACGGTAGTAAAATAATTTCTCTTTTGGACATACCAAATTTGAAGTGCCCAGTTCAAAATGTTCACTAGACAGTTTGTTAGACAGGAAAAAAGAACATAGATCAGGATTGTATATATAAATCTAAGGGTCATCTGCATAGACATAGTAATTGAATCCATGGAAACTGATGAAATCACCATGTAAGACAGTATATTGAGAAAAAAGAGGAGGATCCAAAACAGAACCCTTATATCAATGTACCACAATTTGTTTATCTATTCTTCAAGAAATGGGTTATCTCCTTTGTCTTCATTTCTTTGCTAATATAAAAAGTTCTGCCACAAATATTTTAGTGTATTTTGAACCTTACTTTATTTGAGATGGCCACATATTATGAAATAACTATTAGATATTTAATCCAATCCTAATAAAGTTAAGATTTGGTATTTCTCTGGTTAATTTCATCAGGGTAGAGGACCAAATTTATGCCACAGAAACCCACTTTGAGCCTTGAATTACATTGATCGATCCATATAATGACTAGCTCTGATAATAACGTTGGGACTTTTCCAGGTCTTCTTGTGCCACCCCATATATCTAGCAACTACATGCTGACTAGCCACTTGCTTCCATCATTCATGATAGAATCAGCCCTTCACACCACTTCTGTCCACTGAGCTAAGTTCTATCCATCTCCATGATGGAAAGGGAAAGAGAGATAGATACACATTTTGGGGATACTTCAAAACAGATAGTGACTTTTCCCCACATCCCAAACCACTAGTCTAGGCAGGTAATGATTTATTTCCTCTCTGAAGTCAAATTGTTGCTTGGAAGATGGTAGTGGAGGAATGCTTGCAGGGCCACATGAATCATAGATATTTGTGCCATAAGTGTTGGAAACTCTTTTGTTCTTTAATAGATTCATGAAATTTAGAGATTGTTCTGTTTTACCACATGGCTAAATTCTTTTCTTACTTCTCTAATTGTTTCTTTTATGTTTCTTCTGGTTCCCCTTTTTCCTTAAAAAAAAAACATACTCCTTAAATGCTTGTGCTCTTTAAGTTTCTATGCTTTGTACTTTTCTCATCTCTATCAATACATCCCTTCTTCAGTGAATTACCTTTCTGTCTCTGAATCTTTATCTCTAACTCTCACCTTTTTCCTGGCTACTAGTATTTTACATATTTCTAAAAGCTCATTTTCATCTGGATGTCCTTCTAATATCACAAACTCAACTTATTAAACAGTTTTATTCACTTCTCTTGCAAGTGCTCATCTTCCCCTAATTCCCTTATTTCTTCTATTCACTCAGGCTCGATATTTTAGGATTACCCTTGTTATTTACTCTCTCAGTTATCCTTTCTTATGAGCAATTGCCGAATTCTGACAATTTTTCTTCACAGGGTCTTTCCCATCTGTCTTTACAAATGACTTTCCTACTCAAAAAACTTCCTTTAGGATCAAATATAAATTTCTCTTTTTATCTTTTAACACCCCTTGCAAACTGCCTACAACTAATCCCTTCAGATTCATTGTACATCGTTCTCTTTCCTACCCTTTGTGATCCAGCTGAACTGACTTTTCCATGTACTCTTCACACATGGCACTCCATCTTCCTTGCTTGGAATGTCCCTCTCCTTCCTCACTTTCAGCTTCAGCTCATGGAATCCCTCTCTTCCTCCAGTATGCAACTTAAATACCACTTCCTACATGAAATCTTTCCTGATCCCCCCATATGCTGGTGACATCCCTTACAAACTTTCTTGTAGTTGACTATTTTTTATTATTTGTATTCTCTTTATATTTGCTCTGTATATAATAATGTATATTCACATTGTTTCTACTGTTAGAATGTAAGTTCTTGGAGTGTAGAAATAATTTTATTTAGTATATTCATCTCTCAATAATCTAGCATGTAGTAGATGCTTAATAAGTACTTGTTCATTAATTTATCCCTATTACAATTCCTTTGCAATTTCTGACTTTCTTACCAAACACATACTTTGCTGATTCTATTCTTTCTCTACTCCTCTGCACTGAACATCAGTCTGAAAATGACGAATCTTTCACTAATTTGTCTTCCTAGAGTTACTTTTTTATAAAGCACCCCCATATATTACATGTTCTTGCACAATTGGAATGTGACATGTTCTGTATATAAATATGAAACATTCTTTTTACCTCTGGGCATTCTTCCTCTCCAGTTGGAATACTAAAATCACTGAATTCATATGGTTCATCTTAAATTCAGGATTCATCTTAAAAGCCACCTCCCCTGCTGAGTCTTTTTTGATAACTTTAGCAAGAAATGATCATTCCCCTTTTTTCTTTCTTATACTTTTCCTTGATATGTATACATCACACACACACACATATCTTTATTACTTGAAGGTAAGAACTATGTCCAATTCACTTCCTTCCTCCAAATACATACCACAAAGTAAAGATTTAATAGCTATTTGCTAATTAATACTAAATGAGATTCAAGTTTCTCTTTTGGCTGGATGGATAGGAACAGAAAAAGTATAAATTAATTTTAGATAGCCAATATCTAAATGTCTAGTTTTTATTACAAGAATTACTAATTACTTGGATATGGTATTGGCTTGGATAGTAATTAATGAAAACAAGATTACAAGATGAAGCTCCAAAGTGGCTGAAAGATTTTGAAGATACAATGACCAGTCATGGAAAAAAATGATGACACAGTAAATTAAAATTTTGCAGGTTTCTAAAGACACTGTGGTAAATTTCTCAGATTATAAAAACTAATCAGAGCAATAGCTGAAAGGAAATCTTCTTAGATATGAATTGTGGGAAGCTTTTTATGATGGACTCTTGAGGGGAAGGAGAAAATTGATTTTACTGGTAGTCAGAAGAATGGACATCTAGTTCAGTTTCTGCCATATGGGTTTTTGGAGTCTGGGAAAATTGCCTCTGTAGGCTTCAATTTTCACATTTGTAAAATGAGGGGATTACATCACAGGGATGTCCTCAAACTGAAATTGGATATGGGCTCTAAACTTGTAGCACTTACCTATTGATATTTATATGAATTATTTCAGAAAGCCATGATTTCCTGAAGTGCATGTGCTATCACTATCAAATCACTATTAAGAATTGTCTTCATTGGTTTATAGTGATCAAACCAATTGTCTCCTGGTGGACTTACTTCTGCTTATGGGCCTTTCCAAACTTAATTGTTGTGGTCCTCCAAGAAAGGTTGATATGACTTGGCAGAGCATTTTTACTTGGAGAACCCACTCTGTGCCATGGTCAAAGGCCATCTACATAATTAAAATCAAAATCTATTTTTTTTGTATTGATCATCTATTATTTTTCCAATGGCACAGTGGATCTAGAGTCTTTCCCTTGACCTTGGATTTGGAGTCAGGAATGTGGACTCAGATACTTACCAGCTGTATGACCCTTGGCAAGTTTTCTATTCTTTCTTTATCTCAGTTTCCTCATTTGTAAAATACAGTTAATAATAGGATCTACTTTGCAGGATTGTTGTAAGATATGAGATAATAATTGTAAAGCATTTAGCATAGTAAGTGGAATGTAACAAGTGGTATATAAATAGTATAGTATAGTAAATACTATATAAATGTTAGTTATTGTTATTTTTTATTTTTATTTTATTTTATTATTTTTATTATTCCTTAAAAATGTCAATAGCACCACCTGTAGGTTTTAAATAGTGTAAGCATTCAAGAAGGTCCCTAGAGTTTTAACCCAGATCTTCTTTGAGTCAAAATGTATTAAGGTAAAATCCAGGGCAAAGACTTTTGTGTATCCTTGAAAATGTTTTATGTCGTGTCCTCCTAGATGAAAAAAACTGAACCTCCTATTCATTATTGTTCAGCAGGCACTTTGCACCTCCTCTAAAAACATGTGACTAGATTTCACCACAGAAAACAGAATTTTCCTGGTATTGAAAAAATATACACTTAGAAAAAGTCATATTAAAGTTCCCCCAGTGCTGTAGTATTAGTTTACCACTAGTTCCAGTTTTGTGTACATTTTAAGACAGGGTCCTAAAAATATTCATTCAAAGTTATAGTTCTGGTGAAAATTAGAACCAATACTCAGTATAGAGCACAAAATAGGATTCCCAAATTTTATAATCATAGATTTTTAGAACCAGAATGAAATTTTAAATTTAAATCTAAGTTAACCGAAGTTCAGTGATGTGAAATAATTTGCTATTAATAATTAGTGGAACACATATTTGAAACCATATCTTCTAATTCTCTAAACAATATTTTTCTAGTTGGCTAGGTTAATTGCAAGAATGGAGGTAAAATGATCCTTCAAAACTAAATAGAGAGCACTTAAAGGAAAAAAAAATGATTGAAAATAAAAAAATAAAGAGATAGCTATCTTTAGAGTGGGGGAGGGCAGAAGAAAGAAAAAAAGGGAAAAATACATGATAATTTTGTTGTATATTTGAATGGAATAGCAAGTTGTACATAGCAGACTTGCAGTGTCAGGTACAATCATCTTTTTATTGTATGTTATAAAAATGCTTGTTTTATTTCATAAATTTAAAATAAAATTTAAAGAAAGAAAAAGAAGAAAGGAAATCAGAAAACAGAATCTAGTGGGGTGTAGGAGAAAAAGCACTTGTCTTAGAGGCAGAAGACTTGATGGAGTCTTACCTTGGGCAGATTACTTACTTGAGATATGGTTTCCTCATCTATAAATAACAGTTGAGCTACCTACTTCACAGAGCTTTCATGATGAAAGAGTTTTGCAAATACTGAAGTATAATATACATAATAAAATCATATAATGTCACATTTGAAAAAACCTCAGTGGTCATCTATTTCAATGCCTATCAGAATAGGAATGCCTTCTACAAAAGCCAAGATAAGTGGGCATCCAGCTTCTGTTAAAAGATTTCAAAAAATGGGAAACCCAACAAACTCCTAAAGCTTCTAATAACTTTTTGGGACACTCCAAATTGTTAAGAAGATTTTCCTTAAATTGTGGGTCTACACAACTTCCATTTGTTTGCATTACCCTCTAGGGCTATGTGAAACAATTCTTAGCTGTTTTCTATATTCCTTTTAATACTTAAAGGCAATCATCTCTTGGCTAAACCTTCTTAGTTCTTTCGAGAGCTTTTCCTAATTTTCCCCTATTTCTTGATCATTCTTAAGGAGACATGAAATAGTTTGTCAATGACCTTATTGTATCTAGAACGTAGTATACTATGTTAGATCTGGGCTGACCAAATTAAACATTATTGGTGTTATCATGTCTCTTCTTAATTTAGTCTCAAATAGCAAAACTTGCTCAAATTAAAAAAAAAATTCCTCCTTTGCCCAGAAATAAAACTATTGATTCATATTAAACTTGTACTTCACTACAAATGTTACTCCTTTCCCACATTTTTTCCCTAGCTACACATCTTCCAATCTTATCTTGGGCAAATTACTTAACTTGCCGGAGATTTGTTTTCTTCATTTATAAATAATAGTTGAGCTACCTACTTCACAGAGTTATCATAAGGAAAGAGTTTTGTAAATACTGAAATACAATATACATAATAAAATTATATAATGTCACAATTGAAAACCTCATAATATACACATATCTACATACATATATACACATATATTCCTATTAGGTTTCATCTTATTATATTTTCCCCATTTTGTACTTTGTCAAGTCATCCAACATATCAGATATCCCTATCAATTTCATGCCATCAGTAAATTTAATGTATAACATCTATGGCTTAATCTATATTTATATATTCCATAAAACCCATGATATCACTAAAGTGGGTATCTTCTCCATAGGTGCAAATCACAATTTAACCACACTTTCTCATTCTTTATGATTCTTATCTACCTACTTCTATTGCTTCTTCAATAATAATCTTTCCTAAATGTTAAAAGCCTTCTTTTAGTATTTTTAAATTTCACAGAAATCAGTATAACTCTCAAGCTATTTGTTTGTTATTCTTAATAGCACCAGAAGACTGACATACTTCCCTTTTTATCATATATTTTCTCACAATAATGTTCCTCATGCCAATTCTTGTGTATAGTTAAATCATCATTAGAAATATGTTTCAAGGCAGCCAAGAGTATAAGGGAAGCAGAAAACTGGGGAAAGAAATTTTCAAGGGTTCTGATAAAGGCCTCATTTCTAAAATATATAGAGAATTGACTCAAATTTATAAGAATACAAGCCATAAAATTGATAAAATGATCAAAAGATATGAACAAATAATTTTCAGATGAAAAATTTCTAGCCATATGAAAAAATACTCTAAATCACTACTGATTAGAAAAATGCAAATTAAGACAACTCTGAGGTACCACTTCACACCTCTCAGATCGGCCAAGATGACAGAAAAAGGTAATGACAAATGTTGGAGGGGATGTGGAAAAACTGGGACACTGATACATTGTTGGTAGAGTTGTGAATGGATCCAACCATTCTGGAGAGCAATTTGGAAATATGCCCAAAGGGCTATCAAACTGTGCATACCCTTTGACCCAGCAGTGTTTCTATCGGGCTTATATCCCAAAGAGATCTTAAAGGAAGGAAAGGGACCTACATGTGCAAGACTGTTTGTGGCAGCCCTTTTTATAGTGGCTAGAAAATGGAAATTGAATGGATGCCCATCAGTTGGGGAATGGCTGAATAAACTATGGTATATGAATATCATGGAATATTGTTGTTCTATGAGGAACTTTCAGCAGGATGATTTCAAAAAGACCTGGAGAGACTGACGTGAACTGATGCTAAATGAAGTGAGTAGAACCAAAAGGACATTGTACACAGTAACAACAAGATTATGTGATGATCAACTGTGATGGACTTGGCTCTTTTTTTCTTTTTTGCTGAGGCAGTTGGGGTTAAGTAACTTGCCCAGAGTCACACAGCCAGGAAATGTTAAGTGTCTAAGACTAGATTTGAACTCAGGTCCTCCTGACTTCAGGGCTGGTATTTTATTCACTGAGCCACCCAGCTGCCCCGACTTGGCTCTTTTCAACAATGAGTTGATTGAGAGCAATTCCAATAGACTTGTGATGGAGAGAGCTATCTACTTCCAGAGAGAGGATTATGGCAATTAAATGTGGATCACAACATAATATTTTTACCTTTGTTCTTATTGTTTGCTTGCTTATTTTTTTTTCTGTTTTGATCTTATTTTTCTTGTGTAGCATGATAAAAGTGGAAATATGTTTAGAAAAATTGTACATGTTTAACTTATATTGGATTACTTGCTCTCTAGAGAAGGGGGAGGAGGAGAGGAAGGAAGAAAATTTTGGCATACAAGGTTTTGCAAGGGTTAATACTGAAAACTGTCTTTGCATGTATTTTGAAGAATAAAAAAGCTATTATTAGATTGTGAAAAAAGAAACATGTTGCAGCCCATTTGAAATTTCTGTAAACTTCTTTGGTATCTTTGGTGCCATCTAAAAACTAATTAATTTAGTTTCAATTTAATTTAATTCAATCCAAAATTTTTTTTGGTGAATTTTAAATGTCACAATCTTCAATAAATCAAAAGTATATTAAAATATTTTTATTTCAGGTATAATTAAAATCAAAATTAAAATTAAAGACAACCCAAAATATTCTCCCATATTCAATTCTAGACCTAACTCTACATCTATAATACCATTACCAAATATATGAACTGAAGAACTAATTCAATGGCTTTGCCTTCCAACCTTTTAGTCTCAAAAAAGAATTATTTTTCATCCTTTTAGTTTTTTGTGTATGGTTTATTAGTCCATTATATTTTTGAGTAACCATGACTTATAGAGAAAGTTCTCTGCTGTTCTGGGACTTGATGAAATTATATGATCTGCAAACAAGGCCAGTTGAAATATTTCATCTTTTACAAGTAGTCTTCTTTTTATTTGGTCCAAAAAACAACATCCTCTATGACAGTGATAAGTACCTTTGATGAAATTCCATTTTCCTCTCTCATAATTTGCTTCATGTTGATAATAATGGGATCATCAAAAAGTATAAATTTTGTAGTTGCATTTATCAAGGAACTTTGTATGATCTCAATTAGAGTAAACTTGTTGGCAGATGAGAGTCTTTAAATTTGCATTTTGCTCTACTGAATAAAATGTTTTTGTTATCAACTAACAATAAATATAGTATTTTCTATTTTTTGTATCTTTTATTCAGTTATGTAATCATAAAACTGGAGTTTCCTAAGAAAGTCATTCATAAAAAACTGCCAATTCTCTTTTCGTTTTTTTTCATCAAGGATAATCTTGATGTGCCTATAGACCATTCTTAGAAAGATTTTGTAAAGATGATCAAGTAGACATTTGAGTTGATAGTCTTTATGTCCTCTTAATCACCTTTTTGTGATGATTAGGTGATCTGTGGTGATTAATATCATTCACAATTTTTCATTGTTTTTGTTATTTTCCATTCCTTAAAAATATCCTTCAATGCTTTCAAAATTGTTTTGTCTCTAGCACAGATTTGTTCAGTTTGTATTTGGTCTGTTTTAGTTTCTTCTTCCCATTCTATTTTTATGTAATTTCTATTCTTGTTTGTTTAACACATCATTAACTGAGAGGTTAGAGTTTGATTATCAACAATAATGGAAATAGATCATTACTGAAACTTTAACAATCTTTTATCTTTTTTCATCTATGTATTGTTCATATAGCAGCTACAATTGTGAAAGCTTTTAGAGGCAATATAGCTTACTTTGTTCTCACATCAGTATTTATGAAGGCTGGTTTTTAATGTTTTATGAGGAGATATTGATCATAATTTCTGCCAAGTGCCTTCATAAGTTTTTATAAGTAATTTTATATTCTAACCTTTCATTTACTTTTGCATTAATTTCTTTCCCATTGGAAAGAAGATCATATTTTTTCTGGGTACTTTTGGCTTTTATATTGTTGGACAGCTTTATTTTTGCTAAATGTTTTAGAGAAAATAATGACGGTCAATGTCAGTGACTTTTCCTTATTCTATTTCCCATTTTTGTCATTGATGATGATTTGTTTGAAAAGGTTGAGTTGAAGTTGTGGAAAGTATTAGTGGTATCTTCTTGTCTTAACTTTTTATCTAATTTAATATTAATTTTAGTCTTAATCAATTAATAGTTTTTTTGAACACAAATTTTGAAACTCCACATCAATAGTCACTTTTTGTCTCTTAAAATAGCCTTAATTTATTGTTTGTGTGATGTTGTTGAGTGCTCTGTATGCCAAAAATTTTCTGATTTTCTTCTGGAAGAAAATATTAATAATATTCATATACTTATTCATTTTTAAATATGAGGCTTTTTAGTAGTCTACAATTTTTTGGTATTTTTGTTTCTAAAATTAGATTTACTAGTCTAATAAATCATAAGCTGATCAAGTTAAAATAAGAAATATCCTTTTCTTGGTGATTACAACTTCCTTTGTAAATAGTCATGTTATCTCTTTAATGATATCAAAAATATCAAGTCAAGAATCAAAGCTAAGTTCATTTAATAATAATAACAATAATAATTTTAATAATTCTCCCTTCCCTTTTTGGAAGGGTAGAACAATGTCACTATCAAGCCCTTTGGCTTTTCTCCCATTCATTTTGATTCTTCAAAATTTCCTCATATTGGCTAATGAACCACACCTGCCAGTTATTTTTATAATCTGGAATTTAATTTAGTTTTTTTTTTACACTTGGTATTTAAACTTACTGGGGGCCACTTTAGAAATAATCTTTTCCAAGACCTTATTTGATATACTGAAACCTGAAAAGGTTGTGATTAGTTTAAGGTCACTGGCAGAGTCAGAACTAGATTTCAATTTTCCAATGTACAGTTTTGAAATCTGAGAATAAAGCATAGACTGAATTCAGGCCAAGCATATATAGATAGATAGATAGATAGATAGATAGATAGATAGATAGATAGATAGATAGATAGATAGATAGATAATGTTGTCATGTATTTCAGTGAAAAGAGGCTATAAAAATAGATTACATTAGGGAGCTGAATGAGAAAGAGAAAGAGAGACACACACACACACACACACAGAGAAAGAGAGAGAGACAGAGAGACAGAGAGACAGAGAGACAGAGAGAAAGACAGAGAGACAGAGAGTCAGAGATAGGCAGAGAAAGACAAAGGGAGACAGAAATAGAAAGAGTTAGAGAGACAAGATAGATTGCAGGTCTTTTCCCTTATGCAGCAATTCCTAGGGCTAATTCTTAAACTTTGGAAACTAGTCAATGATGTTTAATCCTATACTCATTAAATAGTTACATGTTAATGTGCCCATCTATACAAATTAGGGCTATTACCACATGATCTATCATGATTAAAGATTGAGTGGCAGGTCCATCTTGGGTCTGATCAAACTTATACCAAGAACAAAGCCTGCAATTAGAGATCTTACATCCCTGAATATCTTGAACAAATTGGTTTATTTAAATTATTAAATTAAAGGAATGTGGTTTTTTTCTGATACAGCTTGAGCATCACTATACCATGCTTAAAAAAGAACAAGGATTGTTTTTTCTCTTGAAGATATAATAAGGTTTTAACTATACTGTTCTGTCAATATCTTCCAAAATTATGTATTAAACTATGTTTACATAGTTTAAAAAATCATACAATGGTAATGATGGTATAATAAGAACCTCCTTTTTATTTAAATAATAATACTATCAAATTATTCTTTGCAGTCCCAAAAGTCTTTAATTCCACAATTTTATATTTTTCTTACAATGATCTAGTGAGATAGGACAAGTGTAAATAATAATCTTAGACCAAAGCAGGACACAATGTTCCAAAAATTTGCTTAAGGTCACAAGACTATACAATGTGGCCAGCAGATCAGAGATTTGAACTTATTTCCTTTGGCTTTTTTGTTGCCTTTTCAAAAGAGATTCATGTAGGAGTTCTTTCAGCATTAAAAATAGGATTCCATCTCATCCCAAATGTGTGTATGTGTATATGTATACATATATATACACATACACACAATACACATATGCATACGTGTCTATATATGTATACATATATTTTCATATATAATACCCTTTATAACATGTAGTATTGAACTCTGTCTCAATAGAATTATTATACTTATTATTATTATACCTATTATACCTATGTCTGTACATTGGTCAGATGAGATTAATTAAATTAGTGTGCTCATTTTCATGAATGTATATGAATAATAAAATGTATTTAAAGAAATATGATCCTTTCCTCTATTTGAAGTTGCTAATCATTCACAGTGAGGATGAGGAATGACAAATGGACAGCTTTCATGATCCACTGATATCTTTGAGATTCAGGAGAAGCTGAGGAAGGAATCTACTGGGTTGAGTGGTCCTACTGTGGCAAATTTAGGAGAGGATATGCAGAAGAGTCACACAGGATAGGCAGACACAGGTTGGAATCTGCTTTGCTGAGGGGAATAACAAAGTTAAAGGGATCAAGAACCCCTGGAATAATAATGATTCAATGAAGTACAGAATATTTTTAATATTTAGCATCTGTGTCAAAGATAATTTCTAACAAATTTTTAATTTACTCCAGAAATGTGAATTTGTGAGCACAAAGTGTGAGATCCTTTGAGTAATGTTTTCTCTTCTTCTCTGCTTTCTTTTTTGCAGGGTTTTTGGAGCTGCCATACTTCTCACCTCCACCCTCAATATGCTAATCCCGTCTGCAGCTAGAGTGCACTATGGCTGTGTTATATTTGTGAGGATTTTACAGGGGCTTGTGGAGGTATGCAACAGGACAGCAGGCGGAATGAACAGATTAATTTTTCTGATGGAGAAATGAAGACTAGATATAAAGCTAGGTCTACACAGGGCCAAACCTACTAATCGAAATGCAGTGTAACTCCATCCAACAATGTTCTTATTTGGTGTTGAGCACCTTAGCCCCAGGGGAGAGCTAAGGATTAGATGTCAGGAGTTCAGAATCTCACAGGTATGGCATGGCCAGGAGAGAGTTGACCTTGCAGTCACTGAATTTCAAGATGGAAGACATCTCAGTTCCATTTGGCCCAATCTATGCCAGAAAAGAATACTTCCAGATAAGGAACCATCCCATTTCTTCTCAAAGACAATGAGAGGGAATCTATTACCATTGGAGCCAGCCTTTCCACTTGGGAATGTATCTAATTGTTATTTTCCTTCCCTTTCCCCTCTCCTTGCCCCTCTTCCTTCCCTTATCCCTTTCCCTTTTTCTCTTCCCCCTCCTCTTCCTTCCCCCTCCTTTTCCTTTCTTTCTTTTGCACCTCCCTCTCCTTTTCCTTCCTTTTCTTCTTCATATCAAGTCTAAATATTTTCCTTTGCAATCACTACTTTTTGCTTCAAGTTCTGTTCTCTAGAGACAAGAACACCTGAGTTCACATCACTTTTGACATTTATCAGCTATGTGACTATAAGCAAGCCTTCTATGCCTTGCACCTGAGAGATCTGTGAAAAATGGCCATTGTAATACCTATCTCACATATCTCACAGCAGAGCAGGGAGCTTCAATACACACATGCATGCATACATACATGTGTATGTATGTATGCATATATGTATGTGTATATGTATGTGATCCATACATTTTCTATCTTCTTTCCTTCTTTCCTCCCTCCTTCCTTTCTTTCTCTTCCCTTCTTTCTTTCCTTTTTTCTTTTTTCCTTTTTCTTTCCTTTTTTTCTTCCTTCCTTCTTTCATTCCTTTTACTTTCTTTCCTCTTTCTATCTTTCTTTCTTTCTCTCTCCTTTTTCCTTCCTTCCTTCTCTTTCCTTCATCCCTTAGGATTTCTTGCTAATGAAATCACAGATCTTGTCTCAGTTTTATTACAAATATTATTTACTCCCATTTTACAGATGAGGAAAGTGAGACTCAGGGAAATAAAATGATGTTCATTGTCATACAGCTAAGTCAGAAGTGAGATTTGAATGCATATTTTCCTGATACCAGATTGAATATCTTTTCTATTATATCTTACTACCTCTAGAGTCTAGGGAAATCAATTACTGATTTAATGTGTTAGGGAAGGGTTAAGGAAGGTGACAGTAATAAGGATGACTCATATTGAGATTATGGCAATGGGTAGAAAAAAGAGAGAAAGGATAGAATTGACAAGGCTTGGTAATTGGCTCTGCCAAGTGAGGAAGATGGGAAAGGTGACAGATAACACTGAATATAAAGATGTGTCCCTTCACAGTTATCCTGTATTCATGATGCCAAACCACTGGTATAAGTGACAGTTTTCCAAGAAATGACTTTTTAAAAATTGATTTAGTTTTCTTGACATTGTAAAGACACAACTTTTCTGTCAAAATAGGACCATAAAATATTTTGGGTCAGGAAATTGTTAGGAAAAACTATGAGTCATTAATGAATTTCTCTCAGAAAGTTTTAGTTTGTAGTATTACTGATCTTGTTTTGCCAATTTAAGCTGCTATTCCACTAAACAGTTTCCTGCTGTCTGGAAATGGAAGGAACCACTGACTTGGGGTTTAAAACTTAATAGCAATTATGAGTTTAGTCAGTGTTATTTTTATTTGATATCAATTTATGAGGAAAAGAATGTTTTAAATTACTGATAAAACTTTTTCACTACAGTTAGCAGAAAAGATTACAAATCACAGAGGAAGCTAAATGTTTTGCTAAGGCCATTAGGCTTCAGAAATAATCAACGAAGCTTAGCAATTACACTGTTCCATAAATATGAGTTTTAAAAAACAGAGCTCATCAATGGATCCTGGTTATCCCTTTTATTTTGGAATGAATGATTTGGATGGAGAAAGTAACATATCACAAAATTATCTTTCAAAATTTTCAGAGAAATGTCTGGAGAGTCAGATCTGTGGATCTGGAAAAAAGTCTTAGCTTCCTTTTTCCAAACTGGAGCTAAAATTTTTTGAAGTGGTGGGAAAACCTTGGAAAGGGAGGGTGGATGTAATCGTGACTTAAAATAGACTTCTCCCTCTTGAGATCAAAAGTGTCTAAGAGGGCAGAGAAGACTAAGGGATAGTGACATTTAATTGCATTTTGTAATACGTTGAGACTAGTTAGGTAAAACACAAGAAAGGCAAGCATTTTCAGTTTTTGGTTTCTCAGTATTATGTGGCTCTTTTCCCCCATTTCTGACAATAGGGAGTCACCTATCCTGCCTGCCATGGTATATGGAGTAAATGGGCCCCTCCTCTAGAAAGAAGCAGACTGGCAACCACTTCATTTTGTGGTAAGTAACTTGTTCTTCTCTGTGGAGTATGAATTCAAGTCAACAATGTCTTCATTCCCTGTCTCCTTTTCCATTTGTTGTAGGTTCCTATGCAGGAGCTGTGATTGCAATGCCTTTAGCCGGGATTCTCGTGCAATATACTGGGTGGTCTTCTGTGTTTTATGTCTATGGTATGTTAACCTTTCTCATTCAAGGCAGGTCTGTTCTGCTCTCAGACAGATGTCAGAGGATAAAGTCATTATTAGTCACAATTAACAATGATAAGTCCAAGGTGAAAAGAAAGTAATAAAGTGTTTTTTTTAAATGAAAGATAATATTTGGGGGGCAGCTAGGTGGCACAGTGGATAGAGCACTAACCCTGAAGTCAGGAGGACCTGAGTTCAAATCTGGTCTCAGACACGTAACAGCTGTGTGACCCTGGGCAAGTCACTTAACCCCAATTGCCTCAGCAAAAAAAAAAAAAAAAAAAGGTAATATTTTGTAATGGTGAATTTTGTGATGAAGTAGCATTTCCTTTATTAAAGTCCCTCTCTGATGCCATCTTGGAACAGGTGACCTGGATTCTTAAAAGCTAAATCTAATAGGTTTATAACTGGATTCTCAAAAGCTAGGAAATAACATTGGAAGGATCCTTAGAGACTATCTAGGATTCATTTTTATAAATGAGGAAACTGAGACCCACAGAGGTTGTGACTCTCCTCTGCCTAGATCTTAACTTGATACTCCTCCATCCTCTACATCAAGCTGTCCTTTATATTGTTTTACTTTTGAAATGTAAGCTCTACCAGTTACCATCAAACTGGATGGAAATGCCGTGTCATCCCAGAGTCCATTGGGCTTGTCAGCTAAGGACCATATTAGCTAAATGCACTTGTTTAACCCCCAAGTAATGAATATATATGCCATAGTAAATCATAAAAATATTCTGCTAAGGCATGGAGGGTTTACAGTCTGTTGGTGAAAAGTAGCCCATATGGTTGAAATCACAGATACTTTGAAGGATTTGAGTCATGTTGTATTTATTTCTGTCATGCCTCTCTCACCTTAATATTTTGATATAAAAAATGTTTCCCACTAATAAATCTTTTCATACTATTCATTTTTTTTCTTAGAAATAACTATTAAGCTGCCAAAATAAGTTTCTCTAAGCAAAATGTTCTTTTTTTTCTTTGGGCGTGTATGTATATTTATAAAAAAGCTGAAGGAGAAGATAAGATGTATGATTTCATTGGCATAGGGTGTTCTTCATAAGAAACTCTCCTTACCAATGGAAATCAGTGCATATTCTAGGATTTATAGGTTTAGAAAGTTGCCTGGGGCACCGAGGGATTAAATAATTGGATCAATGGACCCAGCCATTATGTGTCAAATGAAGATGTGATTTGAATTCAGGTCTTTCTGATTCAAACCTTCTCTCTATTATACTGTGCTGCTTTTTGATAGAGATAGTAAAGGGCTAATTAAAAGAATAGTGTATTATTATTATTATTATTTGCTGAGGCAATTGGGGCTAAGTGATTTGCCCAGTCAGGAAGTGTTAAGTGTCTGAGGCTAGATTTGAACTCAGGTCTTCCTGACTTCAGGGCTGGTGCTCTATCCATTGCGGCACCTTGCTGCCCCAGTATATTATTTTTTTCTAAATTTTGTTGGTATTCTTTGCTTCTATATTGCCAAAAAAAATCGATGAAACATTTTTCCTTTCATCATCCTCTGCAAGGAGAAATATAGTCAATCTATTAATTGATTGCCAGTGGTTGAGATGTGGTGAAGGGGATAGCTTGCAAAGACTTACTTCTTTACTTTTCTTCTCCCTTATCATCCACATTCTTTTCATCTCTTTTGGGTTGTGGATACAGGACTTCCAAGTCTCCTAATATACTAGTAGAAGTCCTACATTGTTATCTCAGGCTAGTAAACTCAGAATGGTCTTTCTTTCCCTAGACTTGAAAGGAAATCATGATCATAGATGTAGATGTGGAAGGATCTTTAAAGATCATTTAGTCTAATACCTAAATTTTACAGATAGGGAAAGTGAGGTCTTTGGAGATTATGTGATTTGTCCAAGGTCATACAGATGGTAAGTGTATGGATCCAAACTCTGGTTCTGAGATGTCAACATGCCATTCTTCATTCAATTATAGATCATCTTTCTCTAGTTACAAGCCTTATTTCTTTAAAACCAAATTATAATCTTTCTTTGTGACATTTTAAAAATAACCAGATAAATTGATAAAAGAAAGAAGAAATTGCTAGAGAATTAGTTTTCAACTGCCACCAATTGAACTTTGCCTCTCTCCCTTAATAAATGAAGGTGAGAATCTGAAAGATGAATGAAAGGTGAAAGAGAATCAGGTCCCAGAAGCTCAGACAATTTGTTCCATTTTATTACTGTTTTATCAAGAAAATATCAGGGGATAGTTGAGATTGTGAATAATTTATAGGATATCTATTAAGTTGTGACTTTGTATTATTTAGGGAGTAAGAAGATTCATGATCTCATTAGATCAATGGCTCAACTGTTCATTTAGTTAGAGAGAAAGTAGAATAAATGAATTCAATGAAGATATTTATTATGAAGACCAGAAGACTGACTAGACACCAGAGCAGACAAAGTGTAGATGAGATACAGTCCTTGTCTTCAGTGAGCTTCTGGTGCAACCGAAAATAAAGTCAATAACTATGATACATAATAAGAGATAAGTATGTTACAAAGGTTCAAAACCAAGTGATTGGTATGGTCCAATGGGGAAGGGGATCGGGGCAGTTTTAAGGGATGGGAAGGAATTTATTGGGTATAACAAAGGCAGAAGATCTTTGTAGGTGTAAGGAAAAGTATGAGGAAAGACTTATAGGCTCAAGATTTAGAATTGGAAGACCTTAAAGATAATCAAGTCTAATCCTTCCATTTTATAGATAAGTATACTGAGGTCCAGAGAGGTTGTGCCAAATCCCATGGATTTGAAATTTCTTTCAACCATATCATACTACTTCTCAAAGGCAAAGATATGGGAAAATACAAGGCCTGATCAGGGAACAGACAGTAGTCCAGTCAGCCTGAAGTGTAGAAAATGTGGAAATGTGAATTATGTGGTAAGGTTGAAAAAGTAGGATGGTGATAGTTGGTGAAGGTCTTTGGCCATAAGGTAACATAACATGAACTTTTCTATATACCTTATATTAAAGTCATGCCATAATCAATGTTCACTACTGACATGATGTAGACATTGGACAAATATTAAAGTTTAAATTTTTAAAAAATATGTTACACTTAATGAAGTTACCTGGACAGAAAGCAAGAACTGAATATGTACAGCTAATATAAGAAATGCAAATTTCAATCCATTTCAATCAGTCTGAAATGGATATTTGAACATATAACCCCTTCCCCATGAGACAAAGAGAGAAGGAGAGTAACAGTAATTTTCCAAAATTGATTGGAACAGAACAAGGATGTAAACTAGCCAGGGCATTGAGGAGAATCAATGAAGACTAAGAATGGGGTGGGGACGGAGAAAACTGGGAACATTCACCTTGTTCCTCATAGAAACAAGCTATCAAGAGAATAGGATAAGGGTAGAATTGAAATGTTTACCAATTGAAAAACTTGAATAAATTGGTTGATATTCCTTCTATTATTAATGACTAAGAATACATATATTGCAAAGCAGGCATGTTTTAATAGTGAGATTGCTAAAAAGGACTCACAAGGTTCATAGGGAAGGAGTTTACAATCATTTATGGAATGACTTGGCAATACACTAAGTCATAGTATCATATACTGGAAAGAATATAAGGGTTATTTACATGAAATATAAATTTTGCTTCATGAATTTCTGTGTCTCGTTTCTTTTTGTGGTCCAACCACTTAGAACAAGAGAAGATGCTGAATTGTGTTTTAATAGAAGGTGCCATATCTGACACATCCTGGCTAGGTAATCTTGGGCAAGTCACTTAACCTCTCCTTCAGCAATTCTTTAAGACAATCTATCCTTTGCCAAGACCATGGGTGGATGGAGTTTCCACATAAATCAATGAAATCACAAATCCAGAATCCCCCAGCCACCACATGTGGTGTGTGTGTGTGTGTGTATACTCCCTTCTTTTCTTCTTTTTCTTCCTCTTCTCCTTTTCTTCTTTTCCTCTTTCTTCTCTCTGTTTCTGTCTCTTTGTCTCTCTCTGTCTCTGTCTCTCTCTCTGTGTGTCTCTCTCTCTCTATTTGTGTGTGTGTGTGTGTGTGTGTCTTTCTCCTATCTCTCCCTCTCAATTTTTTTTTAACTTTTCAAATCTGACTGAGGGGTCCCATGCTGCTGGAATTTTAAGACCTACCTTTTTCTCTACCAGTAGCAAGTCATAAATAATACAGGTCATGTCTAGACAATAATTTGCTTTGACTGAATTCAGTTTAGATTTTTAGTTTTATTAAAAGATTTTATTCAGATAAGAAAAGTGTTTATTCATTTAGCTAATGCCAAGCAACCAGGTTATTTCCACTTTTCACTTTCCAATGAATTGTATTGGTTTGTAAAGATTGACTGGGCCCACCTGTAATGCTTTCTTAAATTCTCAGGTGAAATAACAGTGTTTCACTCTGCACGCCATTAATATCTACAACTCTAAGTGCTGCTTAAACCAATTCATGAATGCTTAGAGTGACTGAAGTCACTAACACAAGCTCTACATCTCACCCAGTGGAATGTATATGTTGGTGAGAGCAATTGCAGTGCCATTCTCACCTCCACTGAGGTATGTTGTGATTGCTAGGCTGATAGGAGCCAGAGCCATAGAGTAAAATGTATTTTTGGCTAAAACAACCAGCCTTTTTAATCCACAGGTCCTTCAGGTTGCTAATGAAATGAGAACTAATTGACAATTATATGAAATAAATGGAAACTTCTATGTGTGAGCTTATTTAAAAAAATACTTTCTTCTTCATTATTCAGTTTTCTGCCTTTTTCTTCTCAATAGGGAGCTTTGGAATGGTCTGGTATATGTTTTGGCTTTTGGTGTCTTATGAGAGCCCTGCTAAGCACCCAACTATTACAGATGAAGAACGAAGGTACATAGAAGAAAGCATTGGAGAGAGTGCCAATCTTTTAGGGGCAATGGAAGTAAGGACTTTATTATAGTGTATATGCCTGCTCTTATTTTCTTTTTCAGGTCCATATTCGAGAAAATGAATTTTCTGAATTTCAAATACTATTGTAAAAAATCTCAATTCCCCTTGTTTCTTGGAATAAGAATTGGTTTGCTTTCTAACTTTTCACTTAGGGTTTCTTTTACTCAATTTCCCTTAGGTTAATAGTTCCCTATAAAACTTTAGCCATATGATTATAGCTAGGAAATGGTTTAAAACTATAGTAGTTTCATAATTTCAATAATTGATGCATCAGAGGTGGTTAGGAGAGCCATCAACTGATAGACTGAGTATATCTCATGGAATTATATATGCACTGTGCCTTCTTACTGAGGGACAAGGGTCTTTATTAGAAGTCATAGGGAAAGCCTAATTGATGTCCTTAATGAGTAGAGATAAAAATGATTAGAGACCAAGAGTCAGGTAGACAGTGGTCTCTTGTTCAGAGGAGTTACTCTCTCTGTAATCATTAAAAAAATTATTCTCTTTTGGGATTTTTTCTAGAACTTTTTCCCTCCTTTACTCTTCAAAACCATAAATGGGTAGGTTTCTCCCACCAAGAACTTTAATTCTTGACTCTCAATTGATAGTCATCTTTGAAGCAGCCTTTGGGAGCTCTTCAAGAGTTCCCCATGTCATTTTAGTGAAGCATGTGTGCCTTGACAGAGAATCAAAGTGCATTCTAGCTCTAGAGAAGGTTTAAGTTAGGAATTTGTCTAAACACTCCTCTTAAACCAACTTTCTGACTGAATTTAATCACGCCTGGTTAATTTAAAAACATAAAATCCCTGATTTAAAATTTAAACTTAGTAAATATTCTCAATGAATAAATGACTGTTTATGAAATGATAAAATCCATTATTTGTAGTTTGTTTTAAAATGCATGTACTAATCTGAACAAGTGACAAACTCGTTTTTAAAAGATGATCAAAGTTTGAGCTATTTTAATTATCAAATATTACAGTATAAATTTGATCACTGTGGACTACATATTGTTGTAGAGTATCAGTGATACAACATCCTACTCATACCTTGATGGACAGGTGATGGTTTTGAGATGTAAAATGAACTATATATTTTTGGATATGATCAATGTGAAAAATTGTTTTGCTACACATTTGTTACAAGTGTTTTGTTTTTCTTTTTAGGTACAGGAAGGTGGAAAGGAAAGATAATAAATCTTTTCTGATTAAAATATAGTTATATAATTACTATTTATGCTCTTATGTGCTACATATTGAGGATTACTTTCTGAAGCATTAGAATCTAGTAACTGATATTAGTTCTTATTAGCGGCCTTAACATAATTTAATTTAACTTTATTAAAAATTGAAGTAAATAATCTCTAAGTGCTCCTTGGTGCAGTCTTCTGCACTAATAATATTTTGAAGTTGTCTTTATAAAGAAATGATTCCAATTTCACTTAGATAAGACATTCATTGTGTATATAGTTATATACACATCTATGTTGTTTCCCATTTGTAACTGGTATCCTGTTCATATCAGTAAATTACTCATAAAAAAACAACCAAACCTCAAAACACTCAAACCCAGGACCCTTAAACTTTCCTCTTTCATTGCTTTTTTTTTTTTTTAACTTTTAAGCTAAGAGTATGGAGTAGCAATTGGATGATTATCTGGAATGTGCAACCTTTTTACTTTATAGATGAGGAAAAAAACCTCATTGACATTAAGTGGCTTACTCAAGGTCACATAACTAGTTAATATAAGAATCTGGAAAGGAACTCTGATCTCCTGACCTCTTTCATAGGCCAGGGACTTTCCCATTATATTGTGCAACTATTTATATCTATAAAGGGAAAAGGAGGAATAGTGGTTAGGATTTAGGCTTATGGAATTCCATTTTGCCCTAGAGCTAAAGGATACATTCCTTCTTATGGTATGTTGTAAATCTGTACATTCAAACCAGGTCACTTTAAATAAGCTACGATCAAGCTTTAAAGTATCCATAAGATGGGGAAATAAAATTAAATGTTATTTGTATGCTTATTGCACAAAGAAGTGAAGGTAAGCCATAGTATGAAATCCATAATGGATAGAAAGGTTTTTTATATAATCATTTGATTAGATTAAGTGAATTGTATGAATGTTCAATTAATTTTATGGCTCAGTTTTAAAAGCAAAAGTTGGCAGTACAAAAAAGATTTGACTGAGTGGATTACTATATCATAAATATCAAACTAGCTGTGAGAATTTGGGAAAGGTATCAGGGACACAGTAAAACAACCATTTCATCTTAACTTATGGTGTTTTGAGGTTACCCATTGGTTTACATTCATTATCTCTTATTTCTCATGCAACTCTGACATTTGTGTAAACACATTTAAGCTGCACATACTATCACAGAAAAACAAACTGAATTGAAGAGAGATTAAGTGATATGTTTAGGGAATAGGACTAATCAGTGGGAGAGCCAGAGGCCAAATGAGGTATTTTTTTCCTTTTCTTTTTACTCCAAGTACAATGCTTTTTCAATTACATCATGTTACATGTCTCCTTAGTGAATTAATTATTATAAAAGAAAAATCTTTGATTATAGTGTGATAGATATGACCATGTAACTGCCCTTCTCAAGAAGCATCCTTGCCTGTTATTGCCTCTATAATAAATTACTTCTTTTTCAGTAATTTAAAACCATTCACAATCTTTTTCTAACCTATCTTTCTAGAATAATTTCATGTCATTCCTCTTCATGCATTTTACATGCTTGTCAACCCAAACTCTTGGTTATTCTCAATATACAACATTCTGTCTTTGACTTCCATGCCTTTTGGATATTCTTCCTCCCCACCTTCCTTCCTTCAAGGTTCAGCTGAAACCATTTCAGCAACAAGAAGCCAGCACTTAATGCCATTCTAAAATTATTTTGTAATTATTATGTGTGCATTTTGAGTTACTTAGCAAAAATTAAACCTTTGGTGTGAAAGATTGTCTCATTTTTGGTTGTTATTTTTAGTCTAATTCCTAAATAGTATCTGATACACAGTAGGCATTTTAATGTTTGTTGATTTGAAAGGAATTATTGCCAAAAGTTGAACTTGTTTCCAAGTACAACTACACAAGGTTTTGATCTGAAGGGCAATTTGAAGCTGGGTCTCTGTTGTGTCATGTAATATGTGTATAACTTTAAAATATGAAACATATTTTCTAATAGCTCATTCAGTCCTTTCAACAGATTGAGATTATAGGTATGACTATCATAATACCAATAAGGAAAATGAGGCTGAGATAGGTGAAGGGAATTCTTCTGCATTACATAGTTGGAAGCCCTCAGAGGCAGCATTTAAACCCAGCTCTTTCCTGTCTCCAAGTCTCTGTGTCTCTTTTAGAATCTTTGAAAGAGCTGGGAGTTTTAGTTTTTAGCTCCCAAGATGATGATCTATGGGACTAAAGATGCAATATCAGCAGAGTCATTTCCAGAAAGGCTTATTCAAAGTCTGGTCAATAATCAATCAATCAACAAATGTTGATGCTTATGCAGAAGTGTATTGGAGCCAGCTCAAACCAACTCTCGAAAGCTGATTGCTAAATTTTCAGGGGGAGCATTTACACCCTGAATATTGGCAAATGTTAAAAATCAGGTCTTGATTTATTTAAAACCAAAAATAAAAAAAAAACTATTTAAAATAGGTTTTACCTATTGAATAGACTTAGGAAAGTTTTAATAATGAAAATTGAACTTAAAAGTGTGCCTGGATTTTTTTCCCTAGAGATATGGTTGTAAAATATTTGCCAGCAAATCTTTGCTTATATGTATCATGTGCCATGGAATGACCCTAAATCCAGAGAAGGAGAATTTAAATCTGGCTCTGACAAGTATTAGTTGTCTGACTAAAAATTAGTTTAACTTGACTAGAGCTAAATCACTTATTATTTTAATGCCTCACTTTCCTTATCTAAAAACTGGGGGTAACAACTCTGAGGACTGCTTATAGAACATTTTAAAAATTCTAAGCATTGTTTAAATGATAAATATACTTTCTTTTTGGGGATATTTCAGAAATTCAAGACTCCATGGAGAAAATTTTTTACATCTATGCCAGTCTATGCAATTATTGTTGCAAACTTCTGCAGAAGCTGGACCTTTTACTTGTTGCTTATTAGTCAGCCAGCTTACTTCGAGGAGGTCTTTGGATTTGAGATCAGCAAGGTATGTAAAGAGGTCTTCTCTTTATTTGTACAATTTTGGTGAGGTTGGTTTTTAATTTTTATTTAAATGAAAAGCAAATTCCAGGTTGATGTCATAATAGTTAAATATAAACCTTGAGAAAGTTTATATAGATGGCATGAATTTGAAAACTTTGATTATTCATGTCTTTTTCTGGATAATCTCAAAAATAAGTAGAAATCTGCTTATTTATTTTCTTTTCCATCTAGACCAACTACCCAAACTCTGTTCAGTATATAGGTTTCAAGGTACTTGAAATACCCTGTAATATAGGGTAGATTAAATTGGGTAGATACTATGGAGTGGAATAGGACATGACAGGATGGGATATCTATCTTTTCCCAGTGACCTAGGACATTCATGTATGCAGTGCAGCATGGTGAATAAAGGTCTGGTCTTAGAGTAAGGATTCAAGTCCTGACTCAGACAAATACTATCCATGTGACCATAATCAAGTCACTTTAAGCTCTGAGTGCCCCTAAGAAATTCTGTAAGATAATAAACTATGAGTGAGCTGCCAATCTGCTCTGGTAGGGGGAATTTCCAAACTAATGATATAGTAGGTGTGAACCACTTGCCTCCTCAATAAATGCATGCTATATAGAAACACAAAGTTTTTAAATGAAATTTTATGAAAAGGAAAAAAAATTCAACTTAACACAAGGTTTGATTGAATGCATGCACTTTGATATAGATTTATACAAAGCATTTATGATGGCCATAATAGCTAACATTTATATAGCATTTATTTTGTGCCAGATACTGTGCTAAGGACCTTATAATTTTTATTTAATTCATTCCCATCCTCTTTATGTCCTTACTTATACTTATAACAGCTTTTTAGTATCTGTACTAAACCTTTACCTGAAAGAATTCTTTAAGTGATGGACTAAAGAAAATTTGGTAGGGAGCAGCCATTTTTCACGCCCTTTGTTAATTCCTGTTTCTAAGGAAACTATTTTCTTCCTTTTCAAGGAAGAAAACTATATCCCATTGTGCTTATATTTTCTTTGTAGATCAAATACTCCAGAGAGCAATGTGAGCTCAAAACCAATCCCTCACACTGAGTCCATTTTCATAAGCCAGGATGAGTTTGACACAGAGATTATGAATAGAGATGGAGTTATCCACCTGGGTAAAAGTGGGAACATGGGAATGCTAATGGAATAGTGTGCATTCCTGGAAATAGAAATCCATATAATTAAAAAGGTCTGAGTAAGAAAAAATATATGCAAAAAATCAATATTGCTTATTTATTTGATTAAATCTTTATAGTAAATCAAAGGATATATCTCTGACTATGTTCTTTTTGATTGATCTTTGGCCCTAGTAAGTCCACGTTAGAAATATAATTTTCAGTTTGGACCATTAAATTTCAGGAAAGATATTGACAATTCCTGGACTGTCCAGAGAAGGCAGCCAGATAATGGGTAACATTATCAAGTTCATTGTAGATAAGGATCAGGTAAAGGAGTATGGAATCTTTAGCCTAGGGAAGAGTTGACTCAGGGGGGAGAACATAGATGCCTTCAAGTGTTTGAAGGGTTGTCATGAAGAAGTGGGTTGACTCTAATTTTGTTCGTTTTTAGAGGGTAGAACTAGAACTAAGATATGAAAGTTGCAAAGAGGCTAGCATAGGCATAATGGCCTGAATATTTCCTAATAAGTACATCTATCCCAAAGTGGGTTGGGCAATCTCAAGAAGTCTTGGACTCCTCCTCATGGGAAATCTGCAAGAAAAGATCTCTTGTTGGGTATATTGTGTGTGTACTCTTGTTTCAGGTATGGCTTAGAGTATATAGCTTCTGAGATCCTCTCTAACTGACTTATCTAATGCTCTACTTCTAATTTATGATTCTGGGATTAAACAATGAGCTTTGTATCTTTGGTTCATCAATTTAGCATAAAGAATTAAATAAACCAGACTTTTCGACTACATAATACAACCAGTGGAATGACTTAATTTTTATCTTCTCAGTTTTCTTAACATAATATAGACTTTCTCTTTCAAATACATTTCAGCAGTCTGATTAACAGGAAATTTTGTATATGGTCTAAAATGATCTAAGAATGTCACATAGAAACATCATTTTGACAACTGTCTCAGGTCTGTGGATCTATAGATGAGGACAAAGGTTAACAGGGAAATAGATGTGACAGGTCAGATTACAGGATCTAGCCACACATACATAATCAGTAAGAGAACCCATTTTCTTTTCTTTTAACTTTTAGTGGGTACAGACTGTCAATGCTTGGCTAACATTCTTTGCTTCTGGGTAACCTGCCAGATGATAGATTGATTGGATTGGAAATGTGACTCAAATGAATTCTCATCCTTTGTAACGGGTGTATTAATAACTGATGAGCTAAATATAGAAAATAAATCTAGATTGCTATGGCAATAAGGTAACAGACATTGGTTTTATGACCAATGAATACCAGTAATTAGGCATGAAATAGCAGAAGTGGTGAAAGGGAAATAGCTGAGAAACAGGGGTTTAATGTTTTTAAGATTCAAGAGACCCCTATCTAAGCACTCAAGGTTAGGTCTACATGATGTTAAAAGAGCTGGCTCATTTAGTGGAGAAAAAAGTCAATTAAGCAAAATGAAAGTTACTCCAATATATTGTTGGGTCAAACAAACTTCATTCTTAGAAGACATTGTGTAACCAAATGGCTATACAGTGTGAGTTGTGTGAGTTAGGAGCTATTATAACTTCATTTTTCAGTTAATAAAACTGAGGGAAATAGATGAAATAGATGTAAAGTGATTTTCTCAGGATCATAAAACAAAGTTGTGGGGGCATGATTTGAACGTAGGTCTTCTTGATTCCACTCCCATTGTTTATCTGCAACATTACCTATATCATTTAGTCTAAGATATTCCTTTTATATCTGTATGTGCATGTAAATGTTAATATAGTGGATAGAATTTTAGAACTGTCAGTTGTGAGCTCTGAGTTTGAATTTTACTTCGGATCTAGCTAGGTGGTACTGTGGATAAAGTTCTGGACCTGGAACCAGGAAAACCTGAGCTAAAATGTGGCTTCAGACAGTCACCAACTGAATAACCACCAGGCAAATCACATAACCTCTGTCTGCCTCAGTTTCCTCAAGTATAAAATGTGGACAGTAGTATGGCTGTTACGAGGAGCAAATGAACGATGTGTCAAGAGCCTAGCATAATACCTAGCATTCATGAAGCAATGAATAAATGCTTGTCCCTTTCCTTCTGTGTAATCCTGAGTTAGTTACTTCTTATAGCCTTAGTTTCTTTAGCTGTGGAAATGGATAATGATATCCTGGCACTTACAACATGAGGATTTTATGAACCTTAGAATATTATATAAAGGTGAATCATGACAGTTGAGGGGACTGGGGACCAGAAAGGTTAAAAATTGATATAGATATTAAGGGGCTAGTCTAAATCTCATTATTCCAACTCAGGATTTCTTCTTATTAGACCAGAAAATCATTAGTCTACTCCTACCAGAAAATCATTAGTCTACTCCTGATAACTTTTTTTAAGAACCAATCTGGATGGAATCTTCTACCAGGCTTCTTCAAAAATGAAAACTTAGAATTTACCAGAACTATTAGCCTTCTTCCTAAAAGAAACGTTTTTATGGTGGGAAGGGAAGAGTTCCCAGAAAGAAGTTCTATGTCAAGGAACTTCATTCTTCCAGGAGACAATTATGCTAAACTGTGAGAGAAATTATTGATTAAGGCTTTTTCTGTGGGTGTTGGGTTCTAGGAGGGAGAGCAAGTGGACATCATTTTTTCAGGTTATTTCATCCCCCATTTTTCATACACAAGCCATGAAGAGGCCAGGTTATGGGTCCATCAAACTTTTATGTTAGGTAATTAATATCCATTTCCACCCCACCTTCCATTTGTTTTCCATCAGGTGGGAATGTTATCTGCTGTACCTCATTTAGTGATGACCATCATTGTGCCAATTGGAGGACAAATTGCTGATTTTCTAAGAAGCCGACAGATTCTTTCAACTACTACAGTAAGAAAGATTATGAATTGTGGAGGTAAGTCAGTGTATTGAGCAACCCCCTGTTTTTGTTCCATATTGAGGCTATCTTTTCGTAAGTGGAGTATGTTCATTCATCCTAAATATTGGGAATTGTTTAGATCCAGCTGTTTATTTTACCTTCCATGTTGCTCATATCAATGGTCCTCAATGAATTAGATAACCAACAAGTGTTTTTCATGTCTGACACTTTTTTTGTTGGCCAAATACCTTTGGAAGGTAAGGATGGCTGTCTCTGAGGCAAAGGATGTTACCCACTGGGTGTGAACCTTTATATCATAGCCTTTGGGTTCCCTTCAAAGAAAGGAGACTAGACTGCATGGACCATTGATTCAATCTAGTTTGGCATTTCTTTAATGTTTGCTAATTTTTCATAAATGCTAGATCCTACCTAGATTCCACTTCAGAATTTGAGGCAGTATCATGGATGAGGTCATGACTTAATATGTAATCACTAGATTAAGTGTGGGGTCCCTACATTATTGTTTTTGCAGTATCATATTAAATGTAAAACAAGATATTAATTTATACTGTTAGCCACATCCCTCTTATTTATAAATTCAGCAAGGCAGTAGATAGAAGGTTGGACATGGAGCTAGGAAGCTCTTGACTTAAATCCATACTTCTAACACAAACTAGATCTTTTATCAAGCTCTCCAAATGTCAGCTTCTTCACTGCTAAAATGGGATGAATAAATCCTATAAAACCTACCTCACAGGGTTGTCACATAGTTCCAAAGAGCCAAAATATGCAAAGATCTTGGCAAACTTTAAAAGTGTCATATTAATGTCAATGGTTGTTTTTTATCATTATCATAAAGCAATAATCATAGATTTAAAAAATGGAAAGAAATAGGGGTCATTTAATCTTACTCACTCCTTTTTTTTCTGATGAAGAAACTGAGACCCAAATTAGTTAAATGGCTTGAACAAGAACACATAGTAAGCATCAGAGTTGAGATGTGGACTCAGGTCTTCTGCCTCAAGAGCCTCGTGCAAAGGAAGATGTAAATATGCACCATTAAGTTGCATTTTAATAATTTCTCGTCATTCTGAGAAAAATATTATATTATAAACACATGGAGATTAGTACTAGCTCTCAGACTGTCCATCTTGGAAATGTCAAATTCAGTAATATATGGAAATTTTCCATTGCTCTCAAAAGAAGAATACTTTGGGTTCATCTCTTTTCCCCAGATTAAGCTACTGTATCTCCATTAAAATTCACTGCTTTCTAAATATTAAAGAAAGATCAGACTGCTCTCTGGTATCTACTGTCATTATGCTTAGAATTAGCTTTGTCCTTTCCAGATATCATTTCAAAGTTGGACAATTGGTGAACAACTTGTAGGGGATCAAATTAAATGATTTGTTCTTCAGGTCTTATTGATGATCTGTGAAATATCCTTGAATTTCTGGTGAACTCTTCTTCTCTGTTTGTGTCTTAAGGTTTTGGCATGGAAGCCACACTGCTCTTGGTTGTAGGCTATTCTCACACCCGGGGAGTAGCTATATCCTTCTTAGTGCTTGCAGTGGGCTTCAGTGGCTTTGCTATATCAGGTAAGATACAAATTTAGTTTTTTTTTTAATTGTAAAATTTCTTTTCAAGGCTGTAATGAAAAGGCAGAATTAGGAGGTGAATATTCATAGGTAAGAAACAGCCATAAAGCCAGTGTCACTAGATTGCAGAATATGTGGGAAGCTAGGAAGGGTCCAGATTTAAAGGACTTTAAAAGCTAAAGAGAAAGAATAGGAACAGGAGAGGGTAAAAACTGAGAAAGAACTGGCATCTAGAACAAAATGTTGAAGAACAGCATGGAAGACCACAGAGAAATCAAGGATGATTGAGGAAAGGCCATTAGATTAGTTGATTAAGAGATCATTCATTACTTTGGAGATAGCATTTTCAGCTGAATGATAAGGTTTGCAGCTTTATTGCAGAGGGTTTAGACTCAAATGAAAGAAGAGGAAATGGAAAGTGAGTGTAAATAGCTTTCTCAAGGAATTAAGTCATGAAGGGGAGCAAAAATAAAATAATATTGGATGGAGATATTTCAAGGAAGATGTTGTTGTTTTTTAAAGGATGGGGGAAATATAAGTAAATTTGTATGTAGCAGAGAAGGACCTAGTGTTAGAGCAGGTATTAAAGATTAGAGAGTAAAGATGGTAAAAAAGAAAAACTGAGTAAAGACGATAGAAAAGAAAAACTGTGAGAAAAGATAGGATAAGATGTGGGCAAATAAGCATGTAGAAGTATTTGGTTAGGAGAAGGACCATTTATATCTTCATGTGAGATATGAGTGAAGGGGGAGATAGTAAAGAAAGACATCTGAGTGCCATGAAATGAAGAGAAAAGAATGCTTTTCTTTGAATAACTTCAATGTTTTCAGTGAATTGAGGTGAAAAGATTGGGAAGGATCCTGTTGATGGCTTGAAGAGAGATGAAAAGTTTGGAATAATCACTGTAGCTCATAGGAGAGTGACTCCACTAGGTAAATGCAAAAGTATTATTTTACAGCGTGAAGGCCTAGTTGAGATTATGTAACAAAAATTTGTAGTATTCCCAGCTAGTTCAGTCACTTGACTTTCTCCACTATTTATCATTACATTAAAAAGGAGAAAGGTGGTAGATGGAGTGGGTGCTGATAATAATCCATTTGGTCAGACATGGCTGCCAACAGGACAAGGGGAAAATTAATTTGGATGTAGAGGTTAGTGGATTGAACTAAGTCACCAATCCATTGAGGAAGGGAAGGGAGAAATATGATGAATCTTGCCAGATGTGCAGAATTTGAATTGGTTGTGAAGGTAAAGGAGGGCATTCTAGGTAGATAGAAATTGTAACTGAACTAGGCAAAGGTACTAGAAGGGAAACAAATATAGTGATTAAGCTCTACTGAAGCATATTTGGGAAGGCATAGGAGATAAAGTTGTATAAATGAAGTGGGCATTGAATGTGGAAGAATTTTAGTGATAGATTCAGGAGTTGGTAGTTGACAAAGTGATTTTCCATTCAGTTATCCAGCCACAATTAAGGGAAATAAGGTTTCATCCTAGCCATGGACAGATCCCCTTTCTAAACAGAATTGTATTAAAAATTGAATAGAAGGTCCTTCAATGAAGTATAAGCAAAATTGAAGGGAGAACTTTTTTGTTCTGCTATATCCCTAATACCTGAAATAGTGCCTTATACATAATAGGTACTTCAACATATTTATTAAATTAAATGAAGTGCAAGGAGAGAATCATAGGGAAGAAAGGGCAGGGAGCATCAAGATTATCTAGCAATATTTAAGAGGATGCCATATTAGAAGCCTACTATCTCATAAAAGAGAAACTTACCCTCAATTAATTAGCTTTCTTTCTCCCCTATTTCAAACTATTATTTTCAGAAAAGTTTTTTTAATATCTTCAGTGAGCAGATGTGTGTGTGTTTATTTTTTGCAATAGTTTTCTATAAGCCCTGTTTTCATAATCTTTTCCCTTAAGCCATAGAAAATCACTCAATTTTTCAACAATTTCAACATGCTATTTAATTTATTCAATCAAGATGTGTGGTATTATAACCTCATGAGTGAAAGTCTGGGTGTTTGTTTCAGGATTCAACGTCAACCACTTAGATATTGCACCAAGATATGCCAGTATATTAATGGGAATTTCAAATGGTGTTGGCACATTGTCTGGAATGGTTTGCCCTATCATTGTTGGTGCAATGACGAAGAACAAGGTAGGTGGTCAAAATGAAGCATGTGTTCACATTTTAAAGAGCAAAAAGCTCACATTCTGTTCATTGTTTCTGCTATTGTTCTATGTCCCTGGTAAGAAGTATTATACCTCCAAATAAAGAACGGTTGACTTCCCTAAAGGTTAGAGATAGATCATCTCATTGAACACTAAGGGACATTCTTCTTAACATCTCTCAAATGTGTTTGGTGTAGAAGCCAGATTGCAGAACAGCTTTTGAATGCTGCAAAATACTTATGGAGTGAAGTGGGATTTTATTTTGCAAATCTCCGATAATATTGCTCCCCAACATTTTCTTGATGTTGATTGCAGCCATTCTTTTCAATTCATACAACTGCAGAATTAAAAAGTGCTTTAGGTATCATTTAGTCAAATTCTTGCCTAAAGTAGGAAGCTCTGCTATAAGATATCTGACAAGTGACCATTCATCCCAAACACAACTTTATAGAGGATTCATTGTCTCCATTGGTATTTTTGGTTGGATCTCCTTCTAAGGAATTTTTCCTGTCTGTCAATTATAAATCTATCATAAAATAATGTCTACCTATTATTACCACTTCTACTCTGTGAGATCAAGTAGAGCAAATCACTCTACTTTCAACTCAAAACTCTGATCATAGGAGACAAGAAAAAAAAATAAATTCAATGGAAAAAAGAGGGTGTTCAAATTATATATTATGTACTTTAAACACTGGCTCTGGGATTAGAGGTCCTGTGTTCAAATTTTGCCACCTTCCTGTATTACCTTGGTCAAGTCATTTAAATTCCCCAAATCTTTATTTCCTCATATGCAAAAATGAATGGCTTGTACTAGATGGCCTCTTAGATGTTTTCCAACTTTAAGTCTATGACTCATAAGACTATGATCTCTCAGTTGATCCATGATTGTGCTTAATGACCCTTTGTCATGTGAAATGTAGAGGGGATTCTAGTTCAGGTACAGATTGAACTACATGGTCTCTGAGTTCCTGTGATTCTCAGATCAATACAGGTGTTCTCACTCATGCAGATCACAATCCATGCAAGGCTCCTTATGCTGTATAATTCTTATTCATATATTTGCACATATTCTCTATTGAAAATGCATCCAATGCTCTAAGTGTTTTCCTCTAGTTATTTTAATTAAATTATAATCAGAAGTCTTAGACTTTTTAAGAGAAACCATTTTTGCCTTAAAGCAAGTCATTGATATTTGTTGCCTTTTATTTCAGAACAGATACAATTTTCAAAAATGAAAATACTCGTGTTGGAGATACATTATTTATAACAATGTTGGCCGTTGATTAATAGAAAATGGCTTTTTTATGAATAAGATGCTCTTCTTATTCATAAAATATATGAATCTCTTTCATATCTCATATAGGAAAACTCTATAAAATTTGAATATTTAAATGAAGACATTGAATCTTGAAAGGTTCATCTCACATTACTTATTTTTATTACAGTCCCGGGAAGAATGGCAGTATGTCTTTCTGATTGCAGCTTTAGTGCACTATGGTGGGGTTATATTTTATGGAATCTTTGCTTCGGGTGAGAAACAACCATGGGCAGATCCTGAAGAGACCAGTGAAGAAAAGTGTGGTTTTATTCATGAAGATGAACTTGATGAAGAAACAGGGGACATTACTCAAAATTACGTAAATTATGGCACCACAAAGTCCTATGGATCTACGACACAGGCCAATGGTGGTTGGCCTAATGGGTGGGAAAAGAAAGAAGAATTTGTACAAGAAGAGGTACAAGACTCATACATCTATAAGGAAAGAGAAGATTATTCTTAACAGAGCTAATCATTGAATCTATTTTGTAGTGTTTGTGATTAAATCCATTGTGATTGTTTGCACAAGAAATGTGGTGTAAACATGTTGACACATCAAAACAACAGGTCTTGCTGTACAAAAAAACCCACAAAAACAACTTAAAAAAAAACAAAAAAAAATCAATCCCATCAAGTGACCATTTGTTCAAGTACAATCTGTCCCCATTGAGACATGGTATCATTTCCATTCAGGTCCAGCCATTTCTGCACTACACATTTTAAGATTTCCTGATCAAAACTATGGAGGCAACTAGTTTCTTCTATAGACACAAGAGCTCAAACTCATAATCAATGATGAAAGCACAACTATCTGGGTTGGCACATGGCACATCAAATACTCTGGTGAAAAAGCCAAAGCTACTTGATCATGAAAAATGCACTTATATATTTGCTACACTATATGGAAAATAGATATATCAACAGGATTTTGTGTTAAAGAATTCATATTTATTCAGTCAGAGGGAGGCAGTGCCTGCTGGCTGTAAGGTGAAGACTTTTGATTTCTGGCAACCCCCAGAAGTATGCTGAATAGGCAATAGATAATTCTATAGAGTTGTGATTATATGTTGAGGGCATCATGATCTAATGGGAAGAGGACTGGTCTTCTGGTCAGCAAAACCATGGTTCAAATCTTGTCTCTGACCTGTGCTGGCTATGTGACACTGGGCAAATCCCTTCACCTCTTAATGGCCCTAGATAACTCTAAAATTTACAGCAGAGATACTGAGCTGCATTGGTGGAGGGAGTTTCTATGCCGGGAGTCCCCTCACACCAATGAAATCATAGGTCTGATTAAAAAAAAATTGTTGCAAGCTATTTGGTAAGACAGAGGGGAATATCCTGAAGTGGTTTATAATGAATGCTATAGTTTCCACCATGAAAAGGAAGCTCTTTCTTTTCATGTTTGAGATCTTGCAGAGTGAGGGGTATGCTTCAAGTTCTTCCATTCATTTACCTGACAGTATAAAATACTTTACATTTTAAAAATCTGAATTTTCATGCAGCATGTCTGAGGACTTTTTCAAAGAAAAAAAATAGACTTCAGTGTATTTTTATTACAACTTTGTACTGGTTGTAAAAACTCGTTAGAAAAGACATATATCCCTTTAAGAGTCTAATAAGAAATTTATTGTGGAGCTATATCCCTTAAAAGATCATTTTAATGATAAAGAAAATAGAAACAATTTAGACATTCTTCCCTTCATATTTCCATACTGTATTAGACTCGTGCCACAAATCTCTATAGAATATAAAAATATAAACTTAATAGACAATTTTTGTTATTTTACAAGTCCCATTTTAAAATGTATTTGTCTTTAAAATAGAGGGCAATAAATAATATGATTATATCTATATACATATATGTCTATATCTACACATACGCACACAAAAGCAAAAGCAACAATCCTCACATATACCAAAAGTGGCATACAATTTCTGATGGGTTTGGGAGATTGCAATTTCTACTTTTCATAAAATTGTAGAATTTTAGCACCAGGAAGAGACAGCCCGTTGGCACTTCCTACAGTAATTCAACAAGAATTGCAACATTTGTGTACCAAGCAATAAGTGCAATGCATTACAATGGGCATCATCCTTCCGTCTGTATATTATTCTCTTCATTTTGCTTATCGTAGATGTTTTGGATGGCTGGAATGATCAGAATAGCAAAGTGAACACCAAATCATTTCCTAACTTTCCAAAATGGTAAAGAACATTGTATTCCCAACTCAAATCCAATGATTATCAGTGTGTGTGTGTATGTATGTATGTATGTAATAGTCCATTCTGGATTTTTTATCTGTTCATTGTATTGTGCTAGTGACTGGAGGCCTTGCTACTGCAAATATAAAACTTGAAGATTGTTTTAAAAATGCAAACCCTTCTTGACCCTAAGGGAAAATCAGATAATTTTTTGCTTTGTGCCTCAAAGTGATGTAAAATGTGGTCATAGCTTTTGCTGTGTTGAATGACAAGATGTGGACTGTCATCTTTGTTGCTGCAAAAAGTGTTAATAAAATGCTCTATTTATCCTTTTATATAAAAAAGTGCATGTCATTTTGGTTTTATGGATTTATTTGGGAAGTTGAATTTGGGTTTACTGGATGATTAATTTTCTACAAACACATCTAGTGAGAAATAGTTTTCCCTTTTTGGCTGAACCTTTTTGATGGTTGATACAGAAAAAGATGTTATTCCTTACATAACTCTAACTAGAACGAAGTGACCAAATTTTGTCCAGGCTGCCAGATTTAGAGGGTATTTAAAATAATTGCAGTCCCTTAGCTAAACATCTAGTTAACAAATATAAAAGTTAAAATAGGAAACTACCTGATGGCAGAGTCAAGGTGAGCATCTCTATGTTTGAACTTGCATCCCCTTCCCCATTATGGCACATTCTTCCTTCCTCCCTTGGCCTCTAGTCCTTATTTCTACCTTTAAAGATGTTCATCCTATTATTCTGGGCCTCAGTTCTCTTATTTTTTAAATGATAGGGTTGGACTAGATGATAATTAAGGTATTTTTATCTCTAGATCTATAATCCCATGAGTTTAAATTTACAAATCAGTCATTCATTTTCCCTACTTTAAGGAATAGCAGTTAATATCAGGAGTATGTCTTAGAAGCCATGAATCAGCTTTAGAGAATATGTCTGAGATGTGAATCTTAACTGAGACTAAAATGATTTTTCTAAATTCATAGACCCAAGTTTGGGATGGCTTGGAGCTTGATGTTATTATAACTTCCAATAGACTTTTTCAGAAACAGTCCCCAGTTTCTTTTCTTTTACCCCAAATCATCCAAATGGTCTGTTTCCATAGTCCAAATTATTTTCAATTTATGTTGCATGTTTGTGAGTTTATGAGTGATTTCAGAGAATACAAACCACATTCGCCCTTGGCCTTTTGTTCAACACTTGTTTGATGCACAGATGAAACTATTAGCACAACCTTTGTGAGTGTTGGCGGCTTTCTGAAATTCAATGTAGCAGTCTCTTTAAGGGAAAAATATTTTTAAAATTCAAGGAGAAACAGAATAAATAAGCACCAGAGAATAAGGGTATATACATTAGAATAGACTTTTCCTTCAATAGGAAGCTGAGAATTCAAAAGACATTAGAATGAGATGAAATGTCACAAAGCAAAGATTTTCTTTTTGAAAGATTATATCAGAGCCCATTGCTTCTGGAAGATAAAAAAAGGTTTTGTTCAGTTCTTTGAACATAGGTTAAAAATATCTGAAGTCTATAACTATTGGTGTAAGGAGAGATTAACTCTTTCAAGCCTAAGTTACAATGCTTTAATGATAGGATGGCAAAAATCACTTACACTTCTCACTAGATTTTATCTGTGTCTATGCTTGATTTGCCCTATAATAATAATAACTGAGGTATACAGCAAAGCACTTTATATATGTTACCTTATTTGACCAGTATAGATCTATGAAGTAGATGTTATTATTATCTCTTTTTGATAGTTGTTCAAACTAAGGCTGAAAGCAGCTCAGTGATTCTGCCCAGGTTCACACAACAGTAGAATGTAAGACCCCTGAGAATGGGGATGATATTGAATTTTGTCTTTGTATCTCCAACATCATCTCTATAAAGCCCTGTTCCCAAACCTAACTATGGCATAGAGGCTCTGGGTGTCTTACACCAAACACAGTATAAGCTCTGTTGGGCTCTGCTCTGTTGAAATGGCTCTCCATCACTCTGAGTAATAGATTTAGGCAGCTATTGGAACTACCAAGTAACAGATCTTTGGCCATGGTAGCCAATGAAATCAAAATGGCCCTCACTGTGGTCTTGGCTCCATTACTACATCTATATAAATCTTGGTGAATTAGCAGGATTATATAAGGCTTTAGCACCAGGTCTTGGACATAGTAGGGACTTAATAAATGTTTGTCAAATGAAACTAATTTGAGGGAAAAGAGAATAATAGGCTTTTGTGAGAATGGCATTTATAGATTTTCTTTTCTCCTTTTTTGTTTAAGAGACTAGTTTAAGTTTATCACAGGAGATATCAGAGCCCAAAAGGATGTTAGTAATGATCTAACCCAAAACTCTCATTTTTTTTCAAAGAAACAGACCCAGAAACAGAGAGGAAAATGACTTACTTAAAATCACACTGTAGACTGATTGGGTATTAGAATCATGGTTTTCTGATTCTGAATTTCAGAGACTTTTTCTGTCTAGATTTTAATTTAATCTAAACTTTGAGTCTCTTTCCTTTGAGCCTTTTTCAAGGTTACTCTAATTTTATACACAAAATAATCAGGGCATAAATACAATTCACCATAGAGTCAAGTGGTTATTTATAATGTAACATGAAAGCATATTAGGGTAGCATGACTTGTTGGCTAGCAAGGAAATTTCAAAGATAAAAGATGTGGGTTTGAGACCCACATCTGTAACCCATGAGCAAATTTCTCTCTCTGTCTCTGTCTCTCCCCACTGTCTCTTTCTGCCCCAAGCAAGCAAGATTAAGGTGAAAAGTTGTAGAACAGTTCCAGTCAATGTTGATAGAGACAGTTTCCTCACTGGTAGTTTTCTATGCTAATAAAATCACAGGGTTGCATCCTCTTGCTCTCCCTCCCCACCAATGAATCATATAATTCATCATATAATTAGAATAACATTATGTCAATCTTGTATATAACCAAGGGATTTGGCTCTCTATTGAAGTCCCACTCTGATGCTTTATCATGCATGGAGGTGACCAAGTTTTCAAAGGTTTTACCCATAGAGCACAAACTCTGAAAAGTATAACTAGACAGAACACTTCAAAAATGGTTCGGTTGAGATACTCTGTCTGTTCCCTGTGAACTGGTCTAGCTAAATTCAAAGAGAGTTACCATCAGATTGGTCATAGGATAATGACCTGTATGACTATAGGAAATAGAGAATACCAGTTTCTTGAAAGGTTACAATTTGTGTCAGCAGAAGTGACATGACCATTAATGAAATCACAAGTCCTTGAAGTACCAAAGAAATTTCCTGAATGGTAAATTGAAGCTTCAGAAAGAAGGAAATTTGGGATGGGGTAAAGTTATCTAGGAGGAAATGGGATTTTAACCTGAACAACAGGTAGGTTTGGGGAACTAGGAGGGAAAGAGATTGTAGGTTAGTTCAGTGATCAAAAGATGAGAGAAGCCTGCTGGGTTGGGAAGATGTGTCTGAGTATGGAAAATTATGGTCAAAAAGTTGTGAAAGATAAGATGAATTAAAGAGAGGCTATATTATAGTGTTTCTTGAATTCCATGTGAAAGATTTTAAATTATGATAGGCCAGCGAACCAATAGAAGTTTTGAAATAAGAAAATAAAAACAGTGATATTCTGTATAGCCTAGGGAATATTACATTTTCTCAAGAGACAGTATGCCATAGTAGAGAGAATGATGAATTTGATATCAGAGGACTGGGGTTTGATTGACAATTCTGCCAATAAATATGCATGTGATACTTGACCAAGTGACTTCCCTTCTCTGTGCCTCAGTTTCCTCATTTTTAAAGTGAGAGTTTAGACTAGATGACCTTCCAGGTCCTTTTTGTGGCTTTGTGGCTCCAAATATATGATTCCGTTTCCCTTGTTGATTAATTGATGTCTATAATGAAAGGATTTTAGTGAATCTGGGATGGTTTAGCTTCAGTTTCAAACAGGTATAAGAAAATGAATAAAATTAACTCTCAATATATTAAAAAAGCTGATTCTTGCTATCATTATGTGGAGTTATATAGGAGAGGAGGGAGAAGCAGAATGGAGAAGTAGAACACTTCCATCTTCACCCCAGTTCCTCCTCCTTATAATTAATGCTGCTTTACAAACTTCCTGCATATTCTGAAGGCCATTAGTTCCAACAGAAGACATGGAAGACAGCAATGAAGGGTGGGGGAAGGTTCTTGGTTACATCAGACTACATTGTCGGCTCCTTCCTGTATGTCAAGGGAGGAAAAAAATTACAAGCATAATCATGCTGCTTCTTTCCACCCACACAGTATTCAAGACTGAGGTAGGGACCTGGACTATCAAAATAAGCTGAAAATAAAGAGACAAGTACATTCATCCTCACTGTTATATAACGGACTACAGCTAGCATGACCCAATTGTAACTGTCACATATGCCTCTGGGGAGAGTGAAGCACACAGAATCACCATTAAATAAAAATGCTGTCTTCTTCCATTTCCCTTCTTTCAATAACCTGACTAAGGCATCAAGGTCAAATTTGAGAATAGGAGAAAGTTCTCTCTCTCTCTCTCTCTCTCTCTCTCTCTCTCTCTCTCTCTCTCTCT
>JAJPUD010000332.1:670503-711147 GCA_023553655.1 Myrmecobius fasciatus | reverse complement strand
TCTCTCTCTCTCTCTCTCTCTCTCTCTCTCTCTCTCTCTCTCTCTCTGTGTGTGTGTGTGTGTGTGTGTCTGTCTCTCTCTGTGTGTGTCTCTCTGTCTCTGTCTCTGTCTCTTTCTATCTTCCTCTCTGTTTCTCTTTCTTTCTCCCTCTCTCTTGGACACACACATATATAAGTATCACTCTTAAGTGATTCTGATGGGAATGTTGATTCTGCACTTGCCCCAAGTTAGCCTTGTTCCCTCAAGAAAGCCTATAGGGTAACAGAAATAAAAATGATTATATCTGAATAAGAGCTCTGCTATAAGTTCATTAACTTAAGGCTCATCATTTTTCTGCCTCTTGGACTTTCTGTATTAGCATATCATGGGTCATTCTGACTATCTTCAAGATGAACAGAAAGGGTAGACTACCTAGACTCAGGACCATTACTCCTGCTGGGACATTTGGAAGCATTGCCTTCAAATGGAGGCATTGGGGCAGATCCAGGTTTTTGCTTGGAGATCTCTCCCATCATTGCATCCCTAGCCATAATTACATCAGAGAAGAAGAGGAAACACTGAGCTAGAACCTCAGGATCTCAGGTTACTTTAATCTTTTAAGAGGAAAATGGTTATTTTGCCTCAGACTGTGCCTGAATCTCTGTTTTTGTTCAATTGATGGAGGACAGGGATTTCTAGAGCATAGAGAGTTCCAATGGCTTCTAGCATCCTTGAATTCCTTTTCATTGGCTAGTTCAGGCCACCCTGTGGCAGTATAAAAATGAATTATAGCTATGGGAACAAATTATTTTTTTGAAAGGAGAGTATCTTTAATAGCATCAAATGCATTAGAGACCTCAAGCAGAATGATGACAAAGTAATTTTGTATATCAAATGATTATACTAGAGATGCCTGAAAAATAGCACTCACTGATTGTTTGATGATGAGCTATTTTGAAGAATTAAAGTCTTCCAAGAGATCTTATTCCTTCCTGTCTTCTCCAATAAATTGGCCCCTCATAAACATATCTATAGTCTTTTCCTGTCTACTGGACATTTCCCTACTACCTAAAGATATAACTATTGTCTCCCTCATTCTCAAGTCATCCTCACTTAATCTATCAATACCTGCATCCACCACTTATGGGAACAAATTATAATGGGAAGAGAACTTGACAAAAGTTCAAAAAAAAAAAAAACCCAGGGCTCCAACACTGGTAATGTAACTTGCCAGCTGTGACCACCTTGTAAGTGAACCAATATCTCTGAGCCTCAGTTCCCTCATCTATAAAATAGGGATAACAATCCCTGACTACTCTATAGGGTCATTGAGAGACTGTATGAAATACCTATAACTATATGAAAGCATGGTGTGAAATATGAAGTCCTATACAATGAGGCAATGCATGGAAGTGCTAGCTGGAAGGGTTCTCCAAGGTCACCTAGTCCAGTGCTTCATTTTAAAGATAAGGAATTGAGGCTTAGTGATGTTTAATGACTTCTCCAAGATCACATAGATAGTAAGTCTCAGGAGCAAGAATTGATTACTATTATGATATAGAAAATATTACTGAGAAGTAGAGTATTATAATAATAACTAATATTGATTTAGCACATTATATATATTATCTCCTTTGGATTTTGTAATAGCTTTATGAATTTGAAATCCTTATTTGAATTTTATGTAATTGCCCAGCAAAAGTCCTAGATCAACTTCAGTTGGTCTTTATTTTGGCCCTGATTTGGCTCAGAATGAATGTAAATAGCAATTGTTGTTTTGGCCAGAAATCTTAAGAATCTTCTCCTTCCAGATTTTTATTTATTCATTCGTTTATTCATTTATTTATGAGTAGGTAAAAAAAGGTTATTCTCTGGTCATTTCTTACCCAGCCTTAATCACTGAATGGGCATTGTCTCAGTCAAACAGAGACCTGCTAAAGATACCCCACTGCCTTCAGGATTATCTCCAGTCATCTTGATCTTTATCTGGCCACTGTACCCAGATGGTTCTGGAAGAGAAAGTGAAGCTGATGACTTTGCCCAACCCTCCCCACTTAAATTCAATTCACTTGCATGTCATCACTTCCCTGCTGTCATGATAATTTTTGAGAATGAAGGATTTTTTTTACATATTTTACAGATAAGGAAAGTAATTATGATAGAGACCAAACCACTTGACCCTGATGTCACAATGTTAGAAGCAAATTTCAACTTAGGTATTTCTGACTCCAAATATGTTCAATTCTGCTTCTGATATATGGTCTTTATGTGATAATAGTTAAATCACTCAACCTTTTCTGATCTCAAGCAAATTTATTTTTTTCCCTTTTTAATCTTTTTTTTTTTTATTTTTATGAAGATTCATTTCCTTTCTATCCTAGATCCTTCCCTCTCTTCAATCACTGACAAAAGAAAAATACATCTAGTCCCACCTTCCTCTTCTCTCCTCCTTTTACAAAGTCAATCAAAGCAAAATTCTACATTGGTCAGGAAAATATCTAAAACTTGCAAATACTGAATTATAAACTAATTTCCATCTGCAAAAGAGCAGGAACTTCCACATTGAAGAAATAAGAGATTATTTTGCTTATTTATTTTTTACCATGCCCTCCTTAACAATGACATACATATAAGTATTTCTAAAGTACTATAAAACAAAGTTCATACTTATAGTCTTTTGGAGTATTAATGTACATATGCCCCAAATCAACTTTTCAATCAAGGATGGCTTTTATGTGTAGGCAGATTAAGTATTCACCTATATAGTGTGATTAAAGAGAGCTTTAATGCTGCCTAATTCTAAATGCCTCTCCACTGAGAATTTGCCACAGACGTCAGAAAATCCTGCCATTCCAAGTAGTTCTTTGGATTAAGATATTTTATCTCAAAGATTTCTTCCAATAAAAAAGTTAAATCTCATCAGATAGAAATAACCAATTAAACCATTAGCAGACAAGAATAGATTAGCATAGATTGTCATTTCAGATTAGCTGGTTTACTACAGAATATGCCCCAAAGGGAAACCTAAAGCAAATCTATTATGATAGGAGTTTGGGGATAAGGAAAAAATTATTCTGAGAAGACAAGTTTCAAGTATGGTGGATATCCTGGGCAGTTCACAGTAACTCATATGTCTATAGCATCTTAAACAAAGCACTTTCCTAACACTATACCTGTAAATTAGTCACTGCAAATAGTTATTCTTATTTTTTCTGCTGAGGAAACTGAGGCTTCAAGACAGGTGACTTCTTCAAGGTCACAAAGCTTTTAATAATAATAATGATGATGATAATAATAATAATTACTATAATAGCTAAAATTTATTTAGTGCTTACTACGTGTCTAATCCTAAGAAGGACTTTACAATTAATATTTCATCTGATATTCCCAGAAACCCTAGGAAGTAGGCACTATTTTTAGCTCCATTTTATAGATGAGGAATTTGAGGCAAACAGGGTTAAGTGACTTGCCTGGGATCACACAGTTTATAGGTGAGGATGCATAGGAACTCAAGTCTTCCCGACTTCAGACCTGGCATCCTAGCCACTGTGCCAAGACTGGATCTGAATTCAGGTTCTCTTTACTCTAGATCCAGTGCTCTATCCATTGTGCCATCTAGCTGTCTCTCCAATGACTTTTCTACTATGGAATACTGTTCCTCAAGTCATAGGATCCTAGGTCTAGAACTGGGGCTGGGGAACCAAAGAGAACATTCAATCTTATCCTTTTATTTTGCAGATGATGAAACTGAGACACAGTGAAGTCAAGTGATTTGTCCAAGATCAATATATGATAAGCATCTGAGGGAGGATTTCAAGTCAGGTCTTCCTGACTCTAAATCCAATGATCTAATGACTATGACTTGAAGCTCCTCAAGTATAATGTCTTGAAGAAGGAAGGACTATTATCATTATTTTTTTATTTGCAAAACATATGCATGGGTGATTCTTCAACATTAACCCTTACATAGTTTTCTGTTACAGTTTCCCCCCTACTCCACACCCCTCCCCTAGATGGCAAGATATCCACTACATGTTAATTATGTTAAAATACTTGACAAATCAAATATATGTATACATATTTCCACACTTATTGTTGTGCAAGAAAAATCGTATCTACAAGAAAGAAAAATCAGAGAAAGGAAACACAATGCAAGCAAACATCAATAGAGAGTATGAAAATGTTATGTTGTGGTCCACACTTCACACCCCTCTCTCTGGGTGTATATGGCTTTCTTCAGTGAACAATTGGAGGTGGTTTGAAACATTTCATTGTTGCAGAGAGCCATGTCCATCAGAATTGATCATCACATAGTATTGTTGTTGCCGTGTATAATGATCTCCTGGTTCTGCTCATTTCACTCAGCATCAGTTCATGCAAGTCTCTCCAGGCCTCTCTGAAATCGTCCTGCTGGTCATTTCTTACAGAACAATAATATTCCATGATATTTATATGCCATAATTTGTTCAGCCATTCTCCAATTGATGGGCATCATTTCAATTTCCAGTTTCCAGCCACCACAAAAAGGGCTGCCACAAACATTCTTGCACATGTGGGGCCCTTTCAGGAAGGACTATTATTAAAAAATTGGAGAGCATTAACGATGGCAGGAAGACTTAGGTATGATAACATAGACTAGCTCTGGCCATTCTGTGATGGTGTGCTTGACCAAGTCACTCAACCCTGGTTCTATTTTCCCTATTTATAAAATGAGGGAACTAGTCATTTTTCAAGGTCATTTCCAAGTTATGCTTTCCATCCTACTGACCTAGGATGGAACATTGCCAGTTAGGTACAGAGGTTAGCTAATGTTACTGGTTTGTTAATCATTGGTCAATATTTATTCATCCCTGAACATGAACCTGTCAATGTGCTAAGAAGAGTGAAAGTTAAAAAAAAGAAATGTAAGATAAAACAACAAAAAAGTCCCTTTGCTGTTACTTCTTAGAGAGACATGTATCTATGCTATTGAATTTGGTGACCCTCCTCTTTCCCCAAAAATGTTAGGCTTGACTTAACATGGCTGACAGTCACCCAGCATCCTCTCCCAAAGACATGCAAGAACACGATCATCTTGCTCCAGGGCCAGCAAAGGTAGACACTGAACATGTATTAGAGTCATGGAAGGCATCCCAAATGTAGCAGCCCCCAGTCTGTTGACAGGGAGTCAGCTAGATGAAGTAGGCTGTGGATTCCCTCAAGGCAGATGGTGTACACAAAGGGGCAGGCAACGCACTGAGCACTGAAGACAGGAACATAATACATGTGGACCTGGGTTGTGTGACCAGGCTCTCAATTCATTAAAGAGTTTGATTTCTGTCGCTGTTGCTATGACAGGTCCTCCCGTTGCCCACGGCACTAATATTTATAGCAAACGGCGGTTTTAATCAAAAGAATGGCCTGGTTTTGGAAATTAGATCTTTCCATCCCTGCCAATTTAGTCCCCTTCAGAGATTCTAGGGAGGGCTAAAGATAGTCAATAGCATATAAACTTCAGCATCGGTTTATGAATAAAAAAAATAACATTTAAAACAATATCCAAGGGTGTTTACCTAAAGTGGTAGATAACAGTAATAACAGCAAAAATCACATTTTTCTATGGCTTTAAGATTGACAAAATATTTTACATGTTTTCTTATATGATGTTCCCAACAACCCTGTGAGACAGGTGCAATTATCTCCATTTTTACAGATGTGGAAACTGAGGTAAACAGTGTAAATAACTTGTCCAGAGGTACACAGCTAGCAAGTGTAAGAAGAGAGATTTGAACATAGATTTTCTTGACCCCTCCCAAGTCCAATGTCCTCTTGTGAACTCCAGAATAAAAAAGACTTAAAACAATAATGGTGTTTCTCTTGTTCTATCATGCTTAATTCTTCTTCACTCCATGAAACATACTGTCCATGAGGTTTATTTGGCAAACATATGGGAGTAGTCTGTGATTTTCTTATTCAGCTCATTTTACAGATGAGGAAACTGAGACAAGCATGGTTAAGTGACTTGCCCAGGATCACCAGTTAGTAAGTGTCTGAGGCCAGGTTTGAACACAAGAAAATGAGTCTTCTTGCCTCCAGGCAGAGCATTCTATCTATCTACTAAGCCACCTAGTTGCTTTCTTTCTTTCTTTTTTTTTTTTTTTTTTTTTTTTGCTTTTTGCTGAGGCAATTGAGGTTAAGTGACTTGCCCAGGATCACACAGCTAGGGAATGTTTAGTGTCTGAGACTAGATTTGAACTCAGGTCCTCCAGACTTCAGGGATAGTGCTCTATGCACTGTGCCACCTAGCTGCCCCACCTAGCTGCTTTCTAAAATAATAGTACTAACTAGCATATATTTTGGGCTTTAAGGTTTGTAAAACACTTTACAGATGTTACTTCATTTTATCCTCATTGGAGATAGGTGCTATTATTAATCCCATTTTACAAATGAGGAAATTGAGGAAAACAGAAGTTAAGTGACTTGCTCATATAGGTAGGATTTGAATGCAGATCTTCCTGATTTCAGGTCCAGTATTCTATCCATTGTGACATCTAAGCTACTAATAACTTTGTTCAATTCCCCTTTCTAACACTTACTAGCTGTGTGTGAAGAGGGTTGATTGCTTTATCTTTCTGAGCTTCAGACAATTCCTTAATACATATAGACAGATAGATAGATCTATTTATCTATAGATTTTAGAATTAGATTTAAAACTAAAAGGAGCCAGAAAAATCAAGTCTGTCCTTCATTTTATGGATGAGGAAACTGAGATCCAAGATCACATAGTTATTAAGTGTACAAAGTGGGATTTGAACTCAAACTTTCTTAAGTTAATCTAAAATTCCGTCCACTACATGGTCCTGTAGGCATCCAGTCTGAAACAATGCCAACTAGTGCAAAAATGGATCCATTGTACTAAAGCAAAAGCACTTGAGATTGGGAGAGGAGTGAGGTAGTAGTGGACAATGTGGAGAGGCCAGCAAGAGGAATAAGGATGAGGAAGGGCAAAGCTGCAACACGACAGACTGGAGAGATTTGATAAGAATGTATTGGGTTATCAATAATGATAATGCTTTTATTTATGAGGCATTTTTACTTGACAAAGTTTTTGTGGTATGGTGATTTAATAAGGTAGGTGGGATAGGTATTATCATGATCTCTATGAGATACCTAAAACTCAAAAAGCTGAAATAATATTTCTATAGTTACAGCTCATAGGTCACAAAATCTCAATGCTGGAAAGAACTGCAGAAGTTATCTGGTCTAACTTGTAATGGAAATAGAATTCTCTCTCCAACAGGTCCCATAGCAGCTCATTCAATCTTGGCTTAAAGAGTGATCTCACTATCACCCAAAGCTATCTATTCCACTTTAGGATAGCTCACAATGTAAGAAGTATTTTCTTGTCCCAAACTGAAATCTGACCCTTAGTCTTAGTTTTCACTGTTGGAGGGGATACTCACACCAGTAAGATCACATTTCTAATGAAGCATGGGATTATGGAAATAATGCTGGATTTAGAGTCCTGGACATAGGTTCACATCCTTTCTCTGTTAATTCTATCTATTCACTTAGACAAATCACTTGATCTCCTCACATGTATTATGTAGGAGGGATTGGACTGTTAACTTCCAAAGTCCTTTCAGGCTCTGAGCTCCTCTCTTCACTTTATCCGAGTATTCTGTAATTAGTGAATAGAAGGATGTATTACAATGCAATAATGCGTTGAAGCTGGAGACTATTGTTAATTCATCCATTCTGGCTCCAACCTTTGAGATAATCTTCCTGGGAGTTTTCCCAAACTGTCTAGTTAGCATCTTTAAAAACAGTCACATCTCAATACACAACTTTGTCAATCCCTAGATTCCACCTTTATTTCCTCCACCTTCTTCTGAACTACCCAAACTCCTTTTTGATTTCTCTCCTTACTCCCTAGATCCTGCCCTCTGATTACACCATTTCACCTGGGCTAAAAAGTCATGTCCCTACCAAAAGCAAGCTATTCAATTACTTATGACTCTACCTTACTTAATTGTAGTTGGTCTGAACCCACATGCTATTTGTGTAATAAAATGGTAAAAAAGATTCTGCTATCTATGATGGATACCTTTGTCATGATTGCTTCATGTCATGAATTGAATCTTTGTCATACTATTTTATGATATTCTTTAATATTACACTATCCCAAATCTACTTCACATTGCTATTTCACATTCCTATTCCATATTATCACTTCTGGTACCTTTATATCACTTCAAGACAAAGTCTTTTATTGAGGACATTAGCCTGACACTAAAAGTCTTTTGTTTAGGGTAGGGATTCTAAACTAGGGTTTGCAAACTTAAAAAAATATTTTGATAGTTATATTTTATGTAAATTGTTTTTTAATAAATTTATTTTATGCTTTTAAAAAAAGGATTCTGAAAAGACGTTTAAAAGTCTCATCAGACTGCCAAAGGTTAGTGACACTCAGAAAAAGTTAAGAATTCCTGGTTTAGGCTTGTACCATGTGTGTTCAGTCTATCACTATCTGGTATAGAAGTCAACCATTCTCCTTGATCTGTTGTCATCATCTGAGAACCTCATTTTTTTGGCTCCAAATCACTTCATGCTGTGTGCTATAACTGTTTAGTACTTCCTTGCCTTTTATCCTCATCTGATTTTTTCCGTCTCTTCCATTCACCAGCTGTCTTTGTGTGACCTTTTGATAAACTTCTGGACCACAGCAATTTGTGCTATTTAAATATCAGCAAAGTGTATTTTAAATTGAGTTTTGATTAAGACAATAGCTCAAAGCTTAGCTCTCTATACAAATACCAATTACATGATTCAAAGTTCTTGACTGAGAGACTGAGAAAGAGAGAAGTCAAGGATTTTCTGAGGGATTCTCGGTCTTTCTTTCTTGGATATAAAATGAAAATGAAATATTCGAGACAAAAAAGACACCTAAATCTGTAAAACTCCTAGGAGGCAAACTGATCTAAATGACATTTTATAGCCTGTTTTATAGTTTCAGCATTATTTATGTAAAATATCTCACTCAGTCTTCACAACAAGTCTGTAAAGTTGTTGGTCCTTGGTGTTTTATATTCATTTGACAAAGGAGGACATTGGAGCTCATTTTTATGAGAGGGACTTCTTTCTGATCTGGCTCCATAAAACACTCGGGGTCACAATATTTGATAAGGCAATATTTTTTACTGAGAATCTCTCTCCACAGTCATCCAAGGTCCAGCTCAAGAATTGTGGGATAAAAGAGACTAACATAGTCTTTCTGCTAAATCTGTGAAGGGAGCTGTTCATAAGATGCTTCCTGTAGAAGCTCTAGGTGCCCATACATGGAAAGGCTAACCCTTGGGAACAACTCTCCCTAGATTTATGCTCGTTGATAGTTACAATAGTAACAAGTGCTTCCTAATTTTAGTAAACTACAATGCACCTCCTGCCCTATGATTTGATTAGCTAAGATACCTAATTGCTAGAAATGGCAATGGGGCTCCAAAAATTGGTGGTTGTTCAGTCATTTTTCTATCTGCTCAATTCTTCATAAGCCCATTTGGAGTTTTTTTGTTTTGTTTTGTTTTGTTTTTTTTTGCAGAGATATTGAAGTGGCTTGCCATTTTCTTCTCCAGCTTCTATAGATGAAGAAATTGAGGCAAAAGGTAAGTGATTTGCCAAGGATCACTCTGCTATTAAGTGTCAGAAGACTAATTTGAATTCACAAAGAAGAGTCTAGCACTCTATCTATCCACTGCATCATCAATAATTGGCTATTGTGGTTCAAAAAATACTCCATGGTCATTGATTAAGATGGCTATAGGAATCTATATAAATAAAGATTTTTGTTTGGAGCTGAGCCTGGGGGAACTCAGTATCCCACTCAGTAGTCCCCAGTCCCCATGTTCATGAACTGTCTACTAGGTTTCCATCAACTGGTGAACCTTTATTCAAACCTGCTTCCTAGTGTTCCTCTAATTTCCCTCTTATCCTATCAGGAATACCCAGAATCAAGGGAATATAAGCAAATGAACTCTATTTTCCTCTAGGTAAGTCACAACCCCAATTGCCTCCAAAACAAAAACAAAACCAGTAATGATTTCCTTGTTAATTTGCCTGTCTAAACAAATGTTTGAGTTCCCAGTTAGTTGCATCATTCCTACAGTCAAGGAAGAATTTTTTTGGAAGAAATTTTCTTCTAGTTGTTTGGATTTTTTTTTTTTTGCAATCAATCCAGGGGTTAATCTAGGACTAGGAGTAAGCAGCCTTCTTTCCAATGCCCAACCTTGAGTCAGGAGTGAGGGAAAGGAACAGCTACAATTACAAACTCATAGCCAATTTAATCCAGAAGTCCTTTGGTCACAACTAACCCTCTAAGGACTTAATGATGAAGGTGGAGTCTTGCAGTCAATTCACAATTAGGTTAAGAAACCATTTCCCTCTGTATCTCCTCTAAGAGTTGGGTTATTTGATTGTCTAGTATAGCAGAAAACATGTTCAACCTCTTTGTCAAAAGCCCTGTCCATCCATCATACCTCATTATTCATCTCCTGAGCTATTTGAAAGTTACTCAAAGAAAAGGGTGCAAGGTGAACTGTCTAACCCATGTGCACATAGACTAACTAAAGACTATTTTTATAACTGATAATGATAGCATTGTGATAGTACCTTTAAAAGCTGCACAGCACTTTTCATGTTATTTTATTTGATGCTCAAAATGTAAAAGGCTCTGCTAGGTATGGCATTATCCATTCTAGCTGAAATAACATGGCTTCTTAGTGATTTACTCCTTTTCTATCTAAACATTCAAAAACTATATCTTTTATAAAATCATTTTCCCTTAAATTGGAATTTTCCACCTTCTTCTCATGTTTTTCCATAGGGAAAGATTTGTCCAAACTTAACTCTGCCTCACCAATGCCTGTCACTCGTTTGGTTCATTCAGACCTGAAAAAGGCTTGTTTTACCTCAAGAATTAGAGTTCCTGCCTCTCCAGCCAATTACTTCCTGCTTGGCTGGCTTCCATTCTTGATCCTGCAGGCTCCAGAAGTTGGAAGTGCAACAACAAACATTTATATACGTGTTCTTGATGGATGCCTTCTGTTTCAATATAACACTGGCTATTGTCTTTATATTGTGTAATCTCGACAAATTATATCCTATCTGGGCTTTGGTGCCAAAATCAGTGAAATAAAGAGTCTTGTTAAGAAACCATGAAGTTTTTTTTTTCAGCTCTAAAACTCTATGACACTATTTATAACCAGCAACTTTTGCTCTACTTTCCTGAAGACTATAAAATACTATGTAAATGAGAGCTCTTGTTGCTATGCTTTATTCCTATTAAGGTTAGTTAGGTGACACTATAGTGCATAGAGTCCTGGGCCTGGAGTTGAGAAGACTTATCTTTTTGGGTTCAAATCTGTCTTCAGACACTTAATAGCTATGAGACCCTGAGCAAGTCACTTAACCCTGTTTGCTTTGGTTTTATCTATAAAATGATGTTAAGAAGGAGATGTTAAGTTGCTATAATATTTTTGCCAAGAAAACTCTAAAAGCATTCACAAAGAGTCAAAAATGATTGAACATCAACAGTAGCATTACTAAGTGGGGCTAAATTTTATTCCTTGGAAGTAAGTCAGGTCAGGGGGAAGCTACATTCACTTTTTTAAGTGATTAAGGTCAGCAATTTTGTTCAATTAAACCCAATTCATCAAACATTTATTAACTGCCTACTGTATGCGGAGCACAATAAAGAGGGAATATGCTATAATGAGTAGAAAGAGCATTGAACCTAGATTCAAAACCTGGGTCTTCTACATATTACCTGCAAGTCACAAACTTTCTAATAATCAGTTTCCTTATATATAACATGAAAGCTGGGCTAGAAGACCTCTAATATTCTTTCCAGCACTAAATATATGACTTTATGAAACAAAGAGATCTTATAGGCTTCTATGTATCCAGAATTGTGCTTTTGTTGGACTACTAGTGAAGAACTCATTTCCACTATGCACATGAGGAACTGACAGATTCAAGTAGACCAAGTGAGTTGCTTTATCAGGTAAGATTTCAGTCCAGATCTCCAAGTAGATAGATATTTATAATGAATGGCCAATCAAACAGTGCTAGTCATTTCAGTCTCATCTAGACCTCTCCCAACTCAATATATCTATGCCTAGAATACACTCCATTCCTGTTTTAATCTACTTTCTTCAAGATCAAAGTGGGGCAGGACTCCCCTTCTTCATGAAGCCTTCCTTGAATCCCCCAGGTGAAAGTGATCTTACTATCCTCAACTTCCTTTGTCACATTCTATATTACATTATACACCATTGTGTTGTATCCTATTGTCTCTATTTAGTCGTAAGCTTCTTGAGGGTGACGTATACAATTTTTTATATTTAAATCCCCAAAGCTATCACATTGCATTACATTTTGTAGATGGCTAAAATTCATTGAGTGAATGATTGAATAAAAGACTCTTTGCTTCCATGGTTTCCTTCCAAGTAGCTCAACTACTAGCAGGAATACTTTCTTGATCTCAACTCTTTAGTCTCACTCTACTAGTGCCTTCTCTCTCAGATGATTTCCCAATGAAGGACCTCTTCCCCCCTCCCTCTTCCACCTCTCCCCTCTCCCCTCTTCCTCTTTCCCTCTCTCTCTCTCTTTTTTTCTCTGTTTCTTTGTCTTCTCTCTCTCTCCCTCCCTCTCCCTTCTTTCTTCTCTCCATCTCTCTCCCTCTGCCTCCCTCCCTCCTTCCCTTCCCTCCTCCCTCCTCCCCCCCCCTGTCTTTCTTACCCCCTCTCTCTCTATCTGTCTTTTATTATTTTCAATTTTGCTCAGGTTATGTATAAATGTGAACATTTTTTTCAGTCTTTCTATTTCTTTTCATTTTTCTTTGTTCAGGCTGCTGTGATATTTAAAAGCTCTGGGTAATGTGGAGGGATAATTAAATTTAATAATATATCTATTCAATGAATTTATGGAAAAGTTTTCATTAAAAAATTATAGGGATACCATAAATCAGAAAATCTACATTGGGCAAATGAGCAAAATGAAATAAATATCCAAGCACCTGAACATTTTTAGTATTCAGACTTGTATATCTGATTAGCACAAAGCCTTTTGCATTTCTTTCAAGGGATAAAATTACAAGAGTTTTTAATTCAGGCTTCAAAGTTGGCAATTTGACCTGGTAATAAATCAATAGGTTTTCTTGTCAAGTTGAGTAATCAGCTCTAAATATCAAATTTGTACCAAGGAAGTGGGACAAAAAATGAAGAAATGAAAAATTACTTTTCTTAATCAATAGTTTCCAGAGGGCAATATTTCAGCTACTGCTTATTTACTGATATTAATATGCAAACTTTAAGCCCCTTAAGGACAGAAGCTATGTTGTGCTTATCTTGGTATATCCCGTTGACCTACACAAAATGCTTTGTATATAGTAGGCACTAAATAAATGTTTTTGAATTATACTGTATTTATTATGAATAAAGATATCGAAGATAAGGGAACTACAAATATAACCTGGAGCCACTGAGATGGGGAAAAATCGTCCCCTTCATGTTGAATTCTACACTACATATAGATGGACATTTTGACTGGCCTTCCACACTGAAAGAATAGGGAGTCACCTAGGCCATTTGCATTTTGGCAACTACAAGTTGTTTTCCTATTCCCTAAAATATTTTCTTGCTGGTCTGATTTAGCCATGGCTTATTCTTTGAACTTATTTGAAAATTTTTTTCCTTTTCTAATAGATAAGAGAATGAAGACAATGTCTCTAGAAGCCCCCCCCATATATATATGTGTGTGTGTGTGTGTGTGTGTGTGTGTGTGTATAACCCCAGAAGGTTAAAATTCACATATGCTATCTTCTAACTGTCATATTAATACAGATTAATTTAAAAGTTTAGCTTTTGGGAACTTTGGGTTCTAAAGAGATGAGCCATGGTGTAAATAATATGCTAAAGGGTATCCTGGCAGGGGTGTGCTAGGGGTTTCAAGATCTGATTGCTAAATTTCCAGAATAAACATCTTCATCTTGGAAATGGGCAATGATACATATTAGAGCTTGATTTAACATTTAAGAATTGATGGAAAAATTTTCCATAATACAGTTAAAACTTAAAAGTATATTCTGTGCATATTTTTTGTTTGTCTTGCTTTGTTTTATTTTCCTGGAGAGCTTGTTGTTAAATATTTACCAATAACTACTTCCTGAGACTGGCAAATTCTGGCTTGGATGAAGGGGATAGTGAAACAAGGCACAACAGGAGGATGATGAAAAGTGAAGACTATGACAATCAATTTCAAAAATTTTGTCAGGTTTCATTTCTATAAAATCAAGTACCAATTATGTCCTATCATCTGTGAACTAATGATATCAAAAGCATACCGTTAATGACTCCCAGACATTTCAGAAATAGGACTATTCCTATACATGCACACATGCACACACACATGACACATGCACATACATGCTCTGAAACTTGTATGAATCTTTGTGGGGAAAATTTAAGAAACTCTTGATTACATCAGTCTTTGTTTCAAAGCATGATGTTTTTATTTTTGGTGCTCTAAATTTCCTGGATTTAGGACCTTTTGACTATACTGATGCCTACCTATTTGTTATTTTTCCTACTCTGAAATTTTCTGCTGCTTATGGGACTTAAATCAATAAAGGTATATATACACACATATGGAGTATCTAATATTGCCAAAAAATACATATGAACAACTTGGTTTTCTTAACTAGTGATTCCTAACTTCTGATTTATGATAATTACATATGCTCATACTCATGTCTGGCTCGTAGGATTGAAATTTAGACTATGGAGGGACTTCAGGCCTCTCCAATCCACCTGTCTCATTTCCTGTGTCATGCAGGATCTCAGCTCAAAGCTTACAAGGTCATTCTCTAGTCAAGGAGGAGAAAGAGAAGACATTCACTTGGCCTTTTATTAGAACCTTGGATTCTAAAGTGGCTTGCTAACTTTATTCAGGTCCTATAGTAATGACTGATTTTCCTTATCCAATGACTCAAAAACACACGTTTCTCCTTTGACTGATTGTTCACACCTAGATTATGCCTTTGAATGAGTCAGTAGAGAGAGGAGGTTTTGTTCACACCCAGTTTATTACTCTGATTGAATGATTCAATTGAAAAGTCTGGGTTCTCCTAATTATTGAGGTAGGGACAGAGAAGTAACACTTCTCTTGCTTTCAAGCAAGTGAGGTCCAGAAAGTTAAACGGACTTGCCTGATGTTGCAAGGATAGTAAGAGACTGGATTCAAATTTAGATCAGAAGACCACAGGATCATAGATTTTTTTTATTAAAAGCTTTTTATTTACAAAACATATGAGTGATTTTTCTACATTGACCTTTGCAAAAACTTTTTTCCCCAAGCTTTTCCCCTCCTTCCCCCCACCCCCCGCCCCTAGATGACAGGTAATCTAATACATGCTAAATATGATAAATTATATGACAAATCCAATACATGTATACATATCTATACAGTTATCTTACTGCACAAGAAACATCGGATCTAGAAAGAGAAGAAGAAAAAAACAACCTAAAAAGGAAAACAAAATGCTTGGAAATATTCACAGAAAGCGTTAAAATGCTGTGTTGTGGTTCACACTCAGTTCCCACAGGCCTCTCTCTGGATGTATATGACTATCTTTATTGCTGAACAATAGGAACTGGTTTGAATCACATCATTGTTGAAGAGAACCATGTCCATCACAATTGATCATCGTATAGCCTTGTTGCTGTATATAATGTTCTCCTGGTTCTGCTGATTTCACTCAGCATCAGTTCATGCAAGTCTCTCCAGGCCTCTCTAAAATCAGGATCATAGATTGAGAGCTGAAAGGAATCTCAGAAGGTATCTTAATCTAACTGCCTCATTTAACAAGTAAGGAAACTGAGGCCCAGGGAAGCTAAATTACTTCACCACAATCACACAGGGAATAATTGGCACAGCTGGAATTTGAATTCCAGTCCTCTGATTCTTTCCATTCTTTCATCTTCCAGCCCTGACCCTTGGCTGATGACCACTATTGTACCACTCTTTATTAGACAAGTAACACCTGAGATCTAATTCTATTAATTGATCCCTCTAGTGGCCCAAAAGGATTAATGCAGTTTACAGCGGGAAAATTTAGGGTGACAAATTTCCTTTAATACTTGAATACATTTATGATCTCTCTGGCATGGCTCCTCCTTGCATGGGAGCAGGTGGCAAGCCTTCTCAGCCTTGTAGCCTATGTAATTTCAGGTAATCAGAGAAACTGGTTATTCAGTGGTAAGGTGACACAGTTCAAGACACAAAGCAGATCTAACTCAATGAGCACAGCTTAACCTGTTTCCCAAGTAAATAGCATGAAATCCATCAAGACTTGATGCTATTTGCCCTGAAACATCTGCTATTTTACAGGGGAAACATGGTGTAATCTTTTTTAATTTTTGGTGGGCAGGAGCTCCTATTAATTTTGTCTGCAATTGCCAGCAAAGTGAAAGAAGATATATGAGATTGAATTATTGATTAACACTTGAGCCCTGATTAGAACATGTTTGCAGTTCAATCCTGAATGATTCTGTTATCTGTAAGGTAATAAAAACAAAAATCGGTTTAATTTATCTCTTTATGAAAAGTGATATCGGGAAAATGACCAAATGCACATATATAATATCAAAATAAACAGACAGAATGGATCATGTTCCCCCCCCCATATTATTAGAAATGGCAACTTTCAATTGTTTCATGGAATATGAACATGACCTGCTAATAATTTATTAATGCAATAACACATGTAATCTAGAGGACTAAATAACTTTATGTGCATTAAAAAAGCATGTTGAAACTGATGGAGGAATAAATTAGTTCAACTCAATTCTATCCTCTGCATTAATGGATTTGTTTTTTTATTTTTATTCTGCTTTAATCCTTTACCCCTCTGTAACCTTGTTTCCCTCTCCCTGAGCTCTCCAGCTGTGATGTGACATTTCCTAGCATTTGGTAACTAGGTTGCCGCACTCATTCTCTGTAGGTCTCTTTGTTTCCTGAGTCCTTGGAGGTGCTCAAGTGTTTTCCTTTTCTTCTATTCTCACAGTAGACAATTGTAGCAGAGAAAAACTTAGGGGTGAGGGCTCTGGAGAAGGCTACTCACCGCTTGGCTGACTGTTTGAAACCTTCTAAACCCCTCCAGCTGGAAGATTTGATCTCACAAGCTTTAATTGAAGTGGGAAGGCAACAAGATCTCTGCTTTAGCTCAATCCATCCCAAATTCTGAAACTAGGGATTTTAAATCAGCATCCCTAATAAAACCCACATGCCTTCTTGTGTGGCATCCAAAGGAAAAGGGATGGGGAATTATCTGTCAGGTTGAAACATGAGTTACACCAATTTAAAAACTAAAATAAGGTGGTAAGATTATGGGAGAAAATAGCTAAATCTGGCAACCATTTCAACTGCTCTCCCTCTTTTCTTGGGAAAAATGATTTAATTATGTTCAGAACATGCTCATTAAATTTTTATTTCCTTAACTATTATCGTTTTCACTTCCCCTTTATGACTTATTCTGGTCTTTGAATCAGACTAGGAGTCTGTATCTGTATCTCTCATCTGTGTCTCTCCCCTCTCACTCTCTCAGTCTCTATCTCTTTGTGTCTCTCTATATATGTATAAATATATATATATATATATATCCACATACATACATATACATAAACAAACATATGTAGATAGTGTTTTTTTTTCCCATTTCTCATGATGCTGAGGAAAAAAGGCCAGAGTTGGCTGATTTCTTAAACTAAAATGTAACTTAATGAAGAACAGTACTTGTGATTGGAAACCCTGAATCAAAAGATTATAAATAGCACGAGAAAAGCAGGGTGGACTTTGGGGTAGCGTGCTGAGCTTGGAATCCACAAGCCTTAGTTTTGGACTGTGCCTCTAAAGCTTCCTCACTGAAGGCTTTTCAACCTTTACATGCAAAAGACAAGCCAGGATCCACACTGGAAGGAGTTTATGCTAATGATTTGTGTATTAGCATGAATCACCTGATTTCTATTCTGAGAATTTACATGATCGGGATACAATGTACAGATTTTATCTGGCTTATTTTCTGTTCCCTCCTTCTTTCTTATACACCCATTCCCATACACATATACACCCACATATCCACTGTCCTCTTAACCAAGGTAGCTAAGAACATGTATTTAGCACATCAACATGACTTGAATATTTTATGTGTCTCCATGTTTTCATATGTCTGGGTAATTCACTAAACCCAGACAAAAACTATGGCCTGGGTATAGGGGTAACCTTATTTATAAGTCAGTAAGTAAGAGATGTGAAGAAAACTCTCATCTCTACTCTCAAATAAAATCTTTTTTTTTCCTCAATCATGTCTGAAAATTTATCATTAGAGATTCACTTCTTTCCAATTAAGCTCTGCCTTTCTCAATATCCTCTTTTAAAATACAGATATTCTTGTGCAAGTCTATGTTATTTTAAAATGAATTAATTTTATCAGATGCTTTCTGCTAATTACAGGGTTATTGAAGGGAATGAGACAAAGTGTATAAAAGGTTCTGGTGGAGAAATTTTGCCTAGTCTGGCCCTATTCTAGTGCATTGGGTAAAGATTCACACATTCGCTCTTAGAATTGCATGGTCATTTTTCCTCTGATCAGTGATTGAGCCAAGAGGAGGAATACTCATTGTTCAAATAGGATCAGTCTCTTCCTTTTAATAGGCATGGTTCTGAATGAAAAGGAACATTGCCAATTCCTAAAATAATGTGAGGGAACCTATCATTTATCGTGAACAAATCAAAATATCAGGCATGTTTGAAATATGAATTCCCCATGGCCACAAGAGAGATGATTTAGTGGAAAGAAACTTATGCAGTGTGCATCAAACAAAAAGGAAAAGAAACCCAGGAACTGAAGTTATCTCATGCAGCAAAAGTTGGCCATTTTACAATCAACCACTCTCTCTATTAGAAGTAATTAGCATGACTTAGAAGAACCATTAGGAAAGAAGATTCTGGTGATCTAATTCGGTTGAGTATTCATTACTGAGACAGTTATGACAGTTATTAAACTGCGTTGTAGGAAATTGTCGGGTTTTTAATGCAGGAAGCTCAGGTTGGTCCACAAGAACAATGGACTTCCGTATCTACAGGATACAATGGGTCTCAATCTTTACTGTTGTGTCACCTTGAGATCCACCCATCCAGGATTGGCCTACAGTGACATATGCAGTTTGTGTGGTCCCAAGAGAGTGCAAAGCCTGAGTAGTAGCTCCACTGAATCATAGGGTAGGAGGAAGGAGCTGGGAAGGACCGGGCAGATGACTATTGAAAACTGGTTCCAAACTCAGCTAATAAAGTTTGTGTCTGGTGTCTACTTTCATCTCAAAACACCTGGGGAAGAAGATAGAATACTGACTATCACTAATCTCTGAAGTGATTCCACTTCCTAGTTCAAAGTCACCTTCCTTTTTTAACGGAATACAAAAGAAACTGAACTAGGGGAAACATCACAACTCACTTTCTAAAAGTAGTTTTCACATAGGGGATGAAGAAGATTTTTCATAGGTTGACATTTCCAGCAAAAACTGGTCCAGGATTCTCTTCAATTTTGGTTTAAGCAATTCTCAATAAAACCCATATGTCAAAACTGAAGCTCTGGACACATGGATTAGGTTCAGTCCCAGGGATGTCTCTCAATAATCGTGCTGACTTATGCTCCCACTCAGGGCCTTCCCTGGAAACATCAGAACCTGGTTCATATATAGGTCTCTACAACAGAAAAAGCTCCCATGCAGCAAGTACTCAAGCTTGACGATGGACAGGTTCACAAAAATTCATAAAGAATTCATATCTAAACCCATAAGAATAATTAACAGTTATTAGCCAATTAGGATTTGCAAAGCACTTTACATCAATGATTTCATCTGAAGTTCACAATAATTCTGTGAGGCAACTATTATCACCATTTTTCAGATGAATGCACTAAGGCTGAGATAACGTAATAGACTTTCTTAAGGACATGCTGCTAGTATGGGTCTAAGAAGGGAACTAAGCTGAAATCTGTCCAACTTCAAATCCATGCTCTGTCCAGTACAACAAGCTGCCTTCACAAGAGATTTATGCACTCAGATCTGTTTGGCCAAGTTTATTTTTCAAAAAATATAAGAAAAAAAAGTATCTGAAATGGCCCCATTGCTTTAATTCACAAAGCCAAACCCAAACAAACTAATTAGAAGCTAAGATGAGATATTTCTTGTAAATTTAGTACTACTGGTCTTGTGTTGATCCATATATAGCCCTCAGAATTCTACCTTCTTATAAATTCTCCTGCTTCCTTTGTATAATTATGCTTATGAGGATATAATCAATACCAAACATCAATACTTGTGTTACATTGTCATTAAGAATAGAAACAAATGTGTGAAACTTTCTTCATGTAACTAATAGCTAATAATAATAGCTACTATGTATAAGGTATAGATAAGCTATATATATAATATGTATACATACACACACATACATATATCAGCTGCCAGATAAGTATATATTTATATAGATACCAGGTATAAGGTATATATTTATGTTATATATGTTTATATATAGCTATATGTTCATATATAGCTATATGTATTTATATGTACATGTAAATATATACATAGCTATATATGTGTGTATACATGTGTATCACCCATGTATATACCATGTACTGTAATATGTTATATAGTTATAGCTATAGATGCATGTGTAAATGTAAATATATGTAAATAAATAGCTACATGTGTATATAAATGCATATATATAGCTACCATGTATAAAATATGTTATATATAAGCTATATATGTGTGTATATATAAATATATACACATGTACACACATGCATATATATATATATATATATACATGTGTGTATAGTTACCATCTATAATTTATATAAGATATACGAAAGACTTTTGCCTGTGTTATCTCATTTGGTCTTGATAGCAGTTATATGAAATAGGGACTATTATTTAGGCCATTCTACAGATGAGGTAGCTCAGATTGAGAAAGGCAAATAGGTGGCACAGTATGGAAAATACTGGATTTACATTCCAGAATACCTGAGTTCAAATCAGACCTTATTTACTTTACTAGTTATGTGGTCCTGGACAAGTGACTGCCTCAGTTTCTTCATCTATAAAATGACAATAATAATAGTATCTATCTTCCAGAGATCTTTTGAGGAAAAACAAGATATTTGTAAGGTACTCTGCAAACTTAAAAAAAGTACAACTGATAGTAATTTTATTATTAATATTCACCTGGGGACACACACCTAAAAAGTGTCTGAGGAGGAATTCAAACACAAGCCTTCCTGACTCCAAGTTACCCTACATATTAACTATACCACATGGAGATTTTTTCCATAATCTTTTTTTTTCAAAACCTGGAGTTTGTTTTTCCCTAGAATCACATATAAACTCAGCAGCTCTGAATGAGTCTTAGGAAGTCCATGACCATAATATCTCAAGCAGAGTTGCTCATCTTATTGGGGGGAAGGAAGATCCTGGATGAAAAACAAAGGGAAAGGAAACTCAATGATAATACAGTTTGGAAAATTTGAAGCTGATTGAATGACCACAGTCAAAGAAAAGTTACTGGATCAATGTTAATTGAAAGAAAAAGGGAGAAGACAGAAGACAGGAGAGAGAAACAGACATACAGAGAGAGAGAGACAGACAGACAGACAGAAAGGCAGAAAGGCAGAGAAGAGTGAAGGAGGAATGAAGAAAGAAAAAGAGATGAAAGGGAGAGAAGGGGAGACAAAATCAGAGAAGGACAAACTGAAAGACAGACAGAGACAGAGACTAATAGATTTCACCAGAGATCTGACCTTGGTCCTAGGAGCATCAGCACTAGTGCCCCCCCCCCCTTTTTTTTAATGAACACATTGGATAAAGGCACAGCTAGTTCAGAGATAGAAGGGATCTCAAAAGTAATCTGTACAACCTCCAACTAATGAACCAAAATTAATATATTTTATTTTTAAAAAATCAATTGCCTTTGCTTGTTTCCTCATTCACTGATTCAATTACTGTTTACAAAATCCTTGCTATAGGGGCAGCTAGGTGGCGCAGTGGATAGAGCACCAGCCCTGAAGTCAGGAGGACCTGAGTTCAAAAATGGTCTCAGACACTTAACATTCCCTAGCTGTGTGACCCTGGGCAAGTCACTTAACCTCAATTGCCTAAGCAAAAAGCAAAATCCTTGCTATGGGCACTACACTGTGCTAGGCACTAGAGAATGTACAGAGAAGAAAACACAGCCCTTGTCACAATGAACCTTTGTACTATTTCTTTACTCCTTCAAAAGTCAAGGCACCAGGTTACATACTTTGATAAAAAAACTATTGGGAGTGGAAGGGAGCTTCCAATAAAATAAATTTTAAAAAAGAAAAAATTATGAATTGTGTATCATTTTCAGTAATATATGATATCAGAAAACATGATATCTCTAGTCCTTTCAGAGTTTTGTCTTAATGCTGTGGCTCTTTCAGACAGTTTTTAAGCCTTCCTCTGCTAATGGGAATAAGATCTGACTCTCTATGGATGATTAAAGGATTTTTCTCATTTGACATTTTCTAACTCACTATTACTGGAGTCTTGACTAATTTTAAAAGCTAGATAATTGATTGGCTCTCTTTTACTTCTGCCTGATATCTGATTTGCATTGCTAGCCGGAGATATCCTTTCCATCATAAGTTTACAGGTTCATAGGATCATGGATTTAGAAGACACTGAATCTAACTCTTTCCTTTTCCAGATGTGACAAATGTGGCACAAAGAGGTTAGCAGCCTGCTCAGACAGGGCCGTTGGCCCTTCTTCTTTCCTATGCAATCTGTGTTCCCAGGATTGAGCCTTTCTTCACTTCAAAGACTATAATTCTCCCACAGAAGTGACACTAATCTTGTCCTCTACTTAATGTTTCTTCTTACATGAAGCCCCACTCATTATACAGGGCAATGGAAAATAACTAGATATGGAAGGTAAAAACCTAGGTTTAAATCCTTTTGTCATTTACTATTTGAGTGCCTTTGAGCAAGTCATTTGGAAAACTGGAGGACTGAAGTAGGTGGCCTTTAATGTCTCTCTCAATTGAGGACCATCCCCTAGGACATTTTTTTTTTTTAACATACATTACATGATTACCACTGCAATACAAGGAATGTCCAATTGTTTTTCTCTTATTCCCAGTACATGAATTATCTGCTCCTTTTTCTGGTTATACACCACTCTGATGATAGATTTGATGCTACTCTTTGCATGAAAATCAGTTCAGTGCAGCAGTCCATTCATACCCACCATGCATTTCTTCATTGTCTTTTCAGTGACACACATTTTGACTCAATGGAGATTTTGATTTATCAAATGACTCTGTGCCATATCAAATCACAAAAAATATCATTATTTTAAAGTGTGATATTATTTCAGAAAGAATCTTGTGGATTGTTAAAAACATTATACAGTTTCTCAAATGCAATCCAATTTGCTTGCATCTTCCTCTTTTATTCTTATTGTTTGCAAGAGTGTCTGCCCAAAACATACATAGTTCAGTGATATATCTGTCATTTGGATCTTTCTTAGCCATCTTCCAGTTTAACCACCTATCTGGACAATAGTAAACTACAGATTTCAGAGCAAAATTGCCAGCAAAAACACCATATGGGCCCTACTAAGGGGTTCTTGTGAGAGACAGCGTGGCTGAATAGCTCAAAGGCCAGGCTTGAATCCAGAAAGACTTGGAGTCCAGTTGAGTTTCTGAATACCTCCTAGCTGTATTACCAGTGAATATTATTTAATCTTTTAACACCCTAGGCTATTCTCCAAGACTAGAAATTACAGATGGTTTGTCATTTTGCTTTGGTAGACGGATTCTCCACAATTGGAAATCATAAGTCCAGACCAAAAAAATAATTTTCAGTGTCGAGTACAGATATTCCCTTTGGCATAATGAGTAATTTAGACCAATTTGAAATAATATACTGAATCTTTTTCTATTCAATTTTCTACTCACCAATTTGTAAAAGAGCTTGCTCATGAAGACATAACAAGAGTTAACATTTATAAAGCAATTTATAGATCTCTTTTTATTTTTACCATAATTTAGCAAGATATGTTTTATCATTATCCCCATTTTTCAGGTGAGGAAACTGAGGCTACAAACCATATGACCTGATCAAGATCATATAACTATCCTGAAGCTGAACTTGAACTCAGGTCTTTCTAACTTCTTTGCTCAATCCACTGAGTCACCTAACATTCATGTGAATTATCCTATTTTGTTCTCATATCAACTCTGATAGAATGTTTATCTATTTTGCAGTGGAAGAAACTGATGATCAAAAAGTCTAGCTGATTTTTCCCAGGTCACCTGGTGGAAGGACAGGGTTGAAAACCAAGCTCTCTTGACCCCAGTGTCCATGTGCTCCTGGTTGAGCTCATAGGTATGAAGGAGAGATTTGGGAAAAGGGGATAGTCGTGGCATAGATTTTAAACCACTTTTCCAAGGCATAAATAGTTTTCACTGTTATGTGGTTTTTCTGGCTATTTTGTTAACTTTCATTTTAATTAATCTCCTCTGTAATTCAAAAGAAGTATATATTCAGTATATGCACATACACATATACATATAAATAATTTGAGCTCTTAGCTCAAATGTGCTATCATTCAGCTTGCTTGTGGGTGTAAAGAATAAACATGCCCCTCATTTGGGGGGGGAGCTATTTCTATAACAATTGTTTTTTCCTCTGTTTAATAAACACTTTTTTCTAAATGTTAATAAAGTTCTATTAGTTGATTGAAAATGGGGGACACACAACATTGAAATGACGAGGGCTAGGAAGCAAGTTTATGGACATCCCCAACCTTTCAAGGTTACCCCTAGAAATGTGATTGAATCAGGACTCATTGCTCTTTGGGGACATAACCTGCTAGTGTTTGTGGTGGTTGGAAGTAAGTTGGGGGAGTAATATACTGTCTGTGTCTCTCTGTCTCTTTCCATGTGTCTATCTACACACACGTGTATATATAACACAACCATACACATACATGCAGATATATATCTGTCATACATATGTCAGTGTGTATGCATGTGTGTACATATCTATACACCACCACATATTTATATATCTATTGATTTTATATATATACACATATATAATACTCCTTTATTTAGAATTCTCCAGAACATTAAAAAATATAAACCACATGTAGTCATAGATGTTATTTTGCTTAGATATCCCTTTTTGTCATGTTTTAGTACCCCAATTTTCACCCTCCACTCCATATTCTTATAGCACTCAATTCAAATGATACAACTATTTGTAAGTGAGAGGTGGCAGGAAGAGAGGCTCTACGGTTTAACAAACATTTTCCTCTTATATATGGGCTTCCACTTGTGTTGGTTTTCCTTGTAAAAATATTAAAACACATAACAAATCAGGATTAAAATAAATCAGTTTTCTTTTCCTGTACATCACCAAAATGTGAGCTTCCTAAAGCTGGGAAGTTTTCTTACAATCAGACACCCTTGAGAGGCTAAAGGTAACAAGTTCTGATTTTATTAGTATCTCATTGTTGCTTTGATAGCAGACAAAAAGCACAGACTATTTTAACAACACTGGTTAAATTCACACAATTACATCTGGTCCTTAGGCTCAATCAGACAAGACTTTTTTCCCCCTGTGTTGAGTATGAAGTATTTCAAAGTAGCACTTGATGTCAGAACCCAATTCATGTTCTGTAGTTCTATACTTCAAATGTATTCACACCAGTTTCCTGTTCCTCACAGATTGCTATTTGAAAAGGGAATCAATCAACAAGTATTTATCATCCACTTACTATGTACCAGGCACTATGCTAGGCATTGCACATACAAAGACAAAAATGAAATAGCTGCTGACCTCAAGGAGTTTTATAGGTGTAGACTACATGTACGCATATAAATATATTCAAAATAAACATCAGAAGAAGGGATCAAGGAATGGTCTCACAAAGAAAGTGATGTTTGAGCTTGGTGTTGAGGGAAACTTGAGATTCTAAGGGGTAGAAATAAAGAAGGAGCACAATTTAGGCAAGAGGAATTACCTGTGCAAAAATAGAGAGAGGTAAAAGATGGATTATGGGGTATAAATTATTGCATAAAGACCAGCCTGATTGGACAAAAGTGGGTAACTATATGGGATAGGGAGGGGGAAGAGGATAAAGAAGGATTTCTAGAGTGAACCCTATTTACATCAGAAAGGGTTAAAGAAAGAACAACTTATACATTGAGAAGGGAATAAATTTATAAACAAATAAGAGGGTGAGGCAATAGGATAAGAGAAGTATAGAATGGTATATACATTAAGGGGAATGGGAAAAAGGGTGTGTAGATTAATAGGAATGGGATGAAGAAGGAGGGAAAAGGTAAGGGGAGAGGATAATGGAGGGATATTTGGAGTGGGGTAGGTTAAGTTAATTGGAAGGCAAAGTAACTTGCAAAAGTAAAGGAGAGGAGTCAGGAGGGATAGGATGTAAGAGATATGTACAAACATAATAATGAAGATGAGGAATCAAATTTATTAGGTTAAAAAAGGCAGAGGTAGTAATAATTGATCTCAAACAAAATTCAAGGTAAAAGAGGCTTAATCAAAAGAGAAAAATAGGGAAACTATATTATATGTAACCCTTATTAATCAACATTTGTTTTAGATTTTTTAATATAATTAGAAAATATAAGGTATCTATTGCTGTGGCTTAGGAAATGATTTAGAAAGATATGGAAAGACAGACTTACAAAGGAATTTTTTATACAGAGAAACAGAACAAACAACCATAGGATGGTCTTGCATAGATGTGTATGTGTGTGTGTATATATATATATATATGTATTGTATATATATATAAATATGTACACATATACATATGTGTTTATGTATAGTTATATTTGTATTGTGTAAGTGTAGGTATATTTGCATGTGTGTAAGTGTATGTATATATATGTATGTATATATATATATATATACACACATGCACTATCTATATTGCTCTTAATTGCAGTCTTCTTGAAGAAGGGAGAGGGAAGAAGGGGAAAAAGAATAAAGTAAAAAGTGCATAGCAGAGAACAAAAGAAAATCTATAAGGTAGCAAAGAAAAGGTGGACAGCACTGAACACAATATGTAGTATTTATTATATAGGCTCCCTCTTCCCTTATTGTTTTATTACTTTCTAAATTTAGATGACAATTATACCTTTCTAGGTGCATAAGTATCATTCCCTCTTTAACCCGTTCCCAACGTGAGCAGGATTTCAGAATTACCAGTTCTCCTCCCTCATCTAATACGCTGATGTCAGTTCTTCCTCTTGCACTTCATATGTATAAGATAATACTTTTTTTTTTACCTTTTCTTACACAGTTTGGCTTTTTAAAATCACATCATACTCAGCTTTATCCCAAACTTTTTTTTAATTACCCAGTTACTAATGACAATCTTAGACAGTTTGTTTCTACATATAAAAAATAAGCAATTTGTTCTTATTAAGTTCCTTGTAATTAGTTTTTGATATTTGCCTATTACCTTATATTTCTTTTGGATTTTATATGTCAACTTTTCTATTAAATTCAGGTCTTTTTGTGACAAAATCCTGAAAGTCCTGCAATTCATTGAATATCCATTTGTTGTTGCTATTCAAGATTATGTTTAACTTTGCTGAGTATGATATTTTTGGCTATAACTCCAGTTCTTTTGCTCTTTATTATATAGTGATCCAAGACCTGCAGTCTTTGAATGCATTTGCTGCTAGATCTTGTGAGATTCTAATCGGGGCTCTACCATATTTGCAATTTTTTTCTTATTACCCATAATATTTTATCCTTGACCTGGGGGTTTCAGAATTTGACTATAATGTTCTTGTAAATTTTCCTCCTAGGATCACTTTCAGATAATGATGGATAGATTTTTTTTTCTGTTTCTACTTTCCTCTCTTGCTAGAATACTTCAGGACATTTTCTTTAATTATTTTTTATATTATTTTATCAAGGTTCTTTTTTTTGATCATAGCTTTTAATTAGTCTGAATATTCTTATCTTTTGTCTTCTTGATCTATTCTCCCTATCAGTTGTTTTTCTTATGAGATGTCTCACATTCTTTTCTATTTTTTCATTCTTCCTATTTTGTCTCATTATTTCTTAGTCTTTTATAACTTTCTTGGCTTTCCCTTGCCTAATTCTAGTTTCCAAGAAATCATTTTCTTTTTTAAGATCTGGATCTTCTAGTTAGTTTACTTTCTTTTCATAATCTTGTTTTTATTTTCTATTTTTAAAAAAATTCCTCTATCTCTGTAATTTTATTTTTAAAGTATTTTTGAGCTCTTTTATGAATTCTTTTTAGGCAGGCGACCATTTCACATTACTCTTTGGGATATGAGAGGCTTTTTTTGCTTCAGTATCCTCTGAAGATGAACCCTAGTCTTCTCAATTCCCATAGTAATTTTCTGTGGTTGGGTTTTTCTCCTTTGCCTGCTCATTAAAAAAAAAAAATCTTTATCATAGCTTGGTAGTATAATCACCTAAAATCCTAGGGTGTGCCTCTGGCTTCAAGTCCGCTTTCAGTTCTCTGCTTTGGCCTGGAGTAGAAAGCAAGAAATCAGTTCTTCTGTAAGTGTCCACAGCTAGTAGCATCTTTGCTTCTGCATTCACCTGGGAGTGTGCTGCTTCCTTCTTGTCCAGGGCTTCATGTGTGCAGCACAGCTTATCAGCAGGGATTCCCTCAGTCTTCCCTGACTCAGACATTTGATTCCCTACATTGTCTGGGAGGTGAAAATTCCTGTGGCTGGAGCTAAGGCTACCCACCTCAGCTAGCCCCAGTGCTCACTGCTTGCTATTTCAGTGCAGCTAGCTTGGAGTATTTACACTTCATTTGGGCTAAACCTCAGATCCAGGATTTCTTCAGATCTTCTCTGCTTGTTTCAGGAGGCCCACTCTTCTGCTCCAACTCTTGTTTAGTTCTCCCCCCCCCAATACACACATATACACAGAACATTCATCCTGAGGTGCTATTTTGTCTAGTTTGTAGGGGAAATACCAAGAGCTTGGAAATTTTTGGACTACTCCAATCATCTTACCCCCAAACAGAAGAGTTTTAATTAGACTCTAGAGGTAATAGGGAATCAGTAGAGTTTAATGAACATGAGAGTGACATGGTTAAGATTTAAATTTCAATATAAAACTATAAGATATGATCCTGGTATCTTGCTCTAGAGACAACTCAGCTTTTGGGACCAACACTACCATTGGAATCTCCATTATAGAGGATTCTTTACTATCAAAATAAGACCTTGACTTCTACAACAAAATCTAGTAGCTGGATAGAACATGTATATATTAAAGAATGAATATATGTGTCAGATTGAATATTTGTAGAAAGTAAGAAGTTATAGTCTGGAACTAGATTGGGAGTCAGGAATTTTGAAGATGGAACAGAGAGTCCAACTCATTTTGCAAAGAAATAATATGGAATTTAACTTCTAAGATGCACAATCTTAGAGCATGTCATCTTCCATCTCTAGGCCTCAGTTTCCTCCTGTATAAAATAAGGAGGTTGGCTTACGTGATCTCTAGGGTCTTGCCCATTTCTGATATTCTATGATTCTCATACTAATAGAAAGGAGGTTTAGGCTTGACTGGAAAACAGATGGTATCATTAAGCAAGCACTTGCCAGTTTTACCATTCATGGGGATTGTTTATTATATTTTTTCAGTGAGAAAAGATACTGAAAGAAAGATATTTAGGGCTCTGATCTTTTTCCAATGTGCTCACTTGAAATCCTTTGCCTTGGATTGGAATCACTTGGGATTTTTAAGGTATCTTTTAATCAAAATCTTAAGCACAGACCATATAATAAGCCAGACTTCTCTTTCTATATATGCCTAGGGAGTAGGAGAACTATTTCCCTTTCTTTATACAATCACTTCTCTAATGGAAAATATGTTTCAAATTAGGCGTTTATTTCATGAATGAGCACAGTGTGAATGCGCTAATGTCAATAATAGAAGAACTATTAAAATGAAAAATGCACGTTTTAGGTATTTGAACTAAATCCTTGGTTGAATCACCTTGGAAATATTAGTGCCTCAGCCCTTAGTTCTGTAAAATTCCTTCATTTTATTTTCTCATAGTTCATTTTGAAAAGTAAAAAGTAGGAGGAATAGTTGGCTCAGCTACAGGTGGTAGTTTCGGAGATTCCTTTCTCAGTCAGTAGTTCACTTTGCCTATAGAGTATTCAACAAGACTATTCTACTTAGTTTTTCCACAAACAATAGCTAATTCATATGTTTAGCATTTTGAAAAGAGATTTTATTATGTCCATTTTGTAGAATGGAAAAGTAAGGCAGAATGGGTAATTATGTTGGCCAGAGGAAATTATCATCCTAGTATAGAGTAGGAAAAAAAAAAAAGGAAAATCTGAGTCAACTTGATGTCATACTTAGTCCCCTGGATTAGGCCTCATTTTCAACTTTGCCAAGATTCAGATAAGGTCCCTTTGGAAAGAAAAAGGCTACATTTTTCTGAAGATATTTTTCTTAGGCAGAATTTACCACCAAATGGGTAATTTCACTGAAGTTACCTTGGCAAGGAAACTGAAGATGTTTTCTCAAGAAGCAGGTAAGGGCTTTATTTTCAATCTGGAGGTTTCTGGTAGCTCAAAATCTGTAAAAGTAATTATATAGAATGCAACAATTTTGTCCACTTTGAAGAGACACAGCAAAGGTCCACAGTTATACCAGCCTCACTCAGTCAAGTTTCTAGTCAATTTGCATGACAAATTAGGGACATTATGAATGCTGAAAACGATTGGGTCTTTTCCAGTTTTTCCAGGTTAAGGGACAGGGAAGATGTCAAGCTTCCATAGAGTTAATGGAAGAGGAACATGTACACGAAACATATGAGAACAAACCATACATGTATGAACATACATATAGGGAATACATATGGTGAGGAAATAATGTCTTTTACAGCTTTGCCAGATTAAGGGACAGGGAAGACGTCAGGCTTCCTGAGGCTTGAGTTATGATAGAAGTCAAAAGGAATTTTGAACTGAAAGACCTCAAGCAATATCAAGATGGTTAAACAGCAAATTTAGAAATGCCTAAGTGGTTTGATGTAATTGATAAAGTGTTTAATCTGAAGTTCTGAAGACCTAGGTTTAAATTTCCTTATCAAATACTTTGTGTGACCTCATAAAATTAATTTTCCTAGATCTATGTTCCCAAACTTAAGGGAAAATAATAGCATCTACCTTGAAGGATTGTTGAGGAGATCAAGAGAGAAAATGTGAGATAAAAAGCTTTGCAATTCTTAAAGCATTATAAAAATAAGTTAGTACTATCTATTATTAGCTATCTGTTTGAGTAGGATTGATTGGAATTTGCATCATGAATGAGGTAAACCTAGTCCTGGAGTGTAAACTTACGAGTTTATAGATTCTTCCCCTAAAGGAAAGATACCACATTAAATCTGAAGACCAGAATATAGCAGTAGAGAGCAGCAGTAGCTCAATGAAGACTCTAGCAGAAAGCAGATTTCTAGTAGAAGGCTGTTCTTCTGAGATATCCAGCAGAGAATAGCATAATGACGTTACTAGAGGACATCTGCTGCTTTGTAGCATCATGAGATATTTTCTTCTAGTCTGCAGCAAAGACAGGAACTACTCCAGCTGGTTGTGTTTCCTGGATACACGTTTCCCTACATGTGTATTCACACATGTATAGTATGCTCTCATATGTTCCCTAAGCATGTCCCTCTTCCATTAAATATATGGCAATTATTGGGATAGTATGCCCTTGTGTGCCTGCAAGAAATCTTTCTTCTCACTTGCTTTGTTATTTGGCTAATTGTCTTTTGCCTTGAATTAATGTGTCCTCTGATCTGATAGAAGTAGGATCGGGGCTTATAAGCTATGGTATTGAGTGGTGCTGTCTCACAAAGCACTTCAAAATTTTTCTGGAGGTTCAGACACTAACTTAGCCATTCATATTATAAAACACTTTTTCTTATATAATATTCTCTAAACTAACGCTTCCTATTAACTGCTATACCTACACATCTGCATCTACAACACTATGATAATTACTTTTATTAAACACTGATAATTACTTTTCCTAATGAATGCTCCTGAAGACTACAGAATCTTAAAGTCTGCTTTTAATCATGGAAGGGAAATTAAATTTTGTCCTGTATGATTAAGCAGTTCAGGTATAATATATTTTATTGTATTCTGAGTCTTTGATAATTAGTGTCCCATCTACAGAATAGATATTAATTTGAGGAATCAGAAAAGTTGATGAATCAGAATATTTCATTCCCCAATCTTGATAGAGAGCTGACTAAATTTAAATCATTAATATGTTATTCAAATCTCTGAACAATGAATTGAACTGAAAATCAATCTTATAAGAATCTTATATTCTCATAATAGAAGCTCATAAAAAGAAGCTGGGAGTGGGGTTAGAGAAGGGGATAATGTATGGTAATACTTCATTAAATAACAACAATAACAACAACAACAATAATAACAATAATAATAATAATGATTCTTCCTCTTCCTCTTTCTTTCCTTTCTCCTTTTTCTCCTCCTCCTCTCTTTAAACAGGACTTGAACCTGAGATTTTGTTGGTATACAGAGTTCTCAATCCAGTGGCACCTTCTCTGCAATTTAGTCATGGAGAGCTGTCTTGACCTCTGAGAGATTAAATAACTAGTCCTGTGTTACACAGTCAGTAAGTGTAAGAGAAAGGATATTTATTCAGAACTTTCTGATTTTGAGTCCATATTCACATGCATTGTCTTTCTACTGTATGATTTCAAATGTAATAAAATGGAAGGGAAAAGAGATGCCCTTTCCTGAAAGTTCCATACAGAGATAATGGGAGGTCTCTACTTATAAAGCTGCAAGACCACTTGTTAAAGCTCACAGGGACTGGGTAAAGATCCTTTTAGGTGAAAAGAAATCCTAGGTAAAACCCCACTGTCAGAAAAAAGTTGATTGAGGAGATGATTGGATTATTGCTGTCAGTAATGGCATGGGAGGAAATTTCTACATGAGTGGAGAATGTGCAAGATGACCTCTAAATTTCTTTCAAACTTGGAAAATTCTATGACCCTTCAGAGAATCACTGGGTTGTTTTTTGCTTTTTTTAAAGGAGCTCCACAAGGAATAACTAGAGTCTAGAAGAACTTTGAGAAATTTAATGGAAAAAGAAGCTCTCAGTTAAATATTCAGTCAGCCAGATACAAATCCCAATTCCATATCCTAGGAGGAGGGAGGACAGCTTTAAATATCAAAATTCAAATGACTCAGAATATAGAGAATGTCTGGAATGAAATCTGTTAAACATCAAAAATCTATCCTCCGCCAATAAACAGTTATGGGGTCTATGAATTCAATTGTTCTTCTTTCTTGAGATTACATTTGGTATTGGTTATGAACTCCTGGAAATCTACTTTCATTTGGGTTCTAATAAACTCTGAAGTCTCCTTATGAAACAGAAGTGGTATGGGTGTTTTTTGACCTGTTTGTTCATTAGACAGCAAATTTTAATAGAAGGCTATTTACTTTCATTGATAGAAAATTTAGAGTTTGAAGAGAGCTAAGACCTTTTAGATCAATCCTTTCCTTTTTCAAAGTGGGAAACTGAGGCCTGGGGAATCTTAATGATCTCATCAAAGTGATTGGAATACAGATTCAGAGCTGGAAGTTACTTCAGAGGGAGATGTGGCTGGAGCCAGCTCCAATCTGCCCTCAGACTTAATTATTAAATTTTCAGTATAAGTATCTACACTTTAGAAATCAGTGAACACTATGAAACAGTGTTTGATTTATTGTTTTGTTTATGGTCTGGACCTAAGAAATAGATGGAGAAAATGTTAATGATTTAGTTTAAACTTAAGAGAGTATCATGGACACTTTTTCCCCCTCTAGAGAGCCAGTTGTTAAATTTAGCATAGTTCTGCTTAGAAGTATTCTAGCTTGATTGTTTAGATAGAGTCAAATGATCTTTGCTTGAGGAGCTCAAGGGAGAGGTAAGTGAGCACCTCTGGAGACGGCCCATTTCATTTTGTGGAACTTCAGTTATTAGGAAATTTTTTTCTGCCTCAATTCTAAATTGGTTTCTTTGTAAGTTCCACTCACTGCTCCCAGAATGCCATTTGGGTATATAAAACAAGTTTAATCCCTTCTCCATGTGACAGTCCTTCAGATGCTTAAAGGCAGCTGCCATGTCCCCTCCCCTGAATCTTTCCTTTTTTTTTCTTTCAGGTCAGTCCTTCAACTGACCCTCACAGGGTCTTCACATGAACTTCAAGCCCTTCACTATACTGTTCTTCCTTCTCTAGCTGCTCTCCAGTTCTCCTTTCTAAAACTGGGTCCTTAGTACTGAAATAATGTTACAGATGTGCTCTAATCAAGGCAAAATATATACAGCAGCAGCCTCATCATCTCCTGAATCTTAGAACTATGCTTCTCTCAATGAAGCCCATGATCACATATATTCTAAAAATAATGACAAATAAGAGCTAGAATTTAATTTATATGATTTAAGGTTTTCAGAGTACTTGTACATATTAACTCATTTCATTCTCACAACTATTTTGTGACAGAGGCTATTATTTCCATTTTTACATAAAAGGAATCTGAGGCATGGAAAAATTAAGTAACTTGCTTAATGTTAGTGCAGCTAGTAAATGGCTGAGGCAGGATTGGGACTCAGGTCTTTCTCTACTGTGAGCACTAACTGCATTATTAACTGACTCATGTTGATTTTTAATTCAAGCAAGTAAACTTCACTAAAACACCGAGATATTTTTCAGATGAATTGATGTCTAGTCACACCTCACCCATCTTGTACTTGTGAAATAATTTTTTTAACAACCCAAGTGTAAGACAACATTTTCTCTCTTAATTTTAATCCTATTTGTTTCAACCCACTGCTTTAGCCTGGAAAGATATTTTGGAGTCCTCTCTATCACCTACTGTATTTGTTATCCTTTCCATCTGTGTCCATCTGCAAATTGATAATCATACCATCTATGCCTCTTAAGTTATTTTTAAAACATAAAACAAAGGAGTTGGATTAGATGATTTCTAGGAGCCTTTCTAGCTCTCTCCGGTTTATATTAACCAGCATAGATCCCAGGATACTACCCAAGATACCAACTTCCAAATGACCAGTAATCTTTTGTCTTGTCTGTTCCCACTGTGCCTTCCCAGGTGAAAACTCACTAATCTGATAAATTAATTTGTTTCAATGGATTAATTGGTGGTCTCTTCCCAGATTATTCATTAAAATTGCTAGAAACACCTAAATGAGTACCACTTAATGGTGGAAACTTCAGGAACCAGGGAAAGTTAGAAATTTTCCCCCATTACCTAGTTTCATTGTTTTCAGGGCTTGGAAATCCCTTGTTAATAAAAATAATTCTGATGATCTTAAAATGAGTGGTCTTAGAGCTACCCAAGATGCTAAAGTCAATGGAGAGAAAAGGCAGAGTCTCAAAGATTCAGTACAAATGAATGAAAGAAGTAGTTAATTCAGCCCAGGTGATGATGTGCAGACTATTATTTTCTAGCTGAGTTTATAAAATGAAGGTTTTGTAATAGCTTCCAGGTGCTAAAAAATCTCAGACCTATAAAAAGCACTGTAGTTTGTAGAGATCTTAAGTGAGAAGTTATATAGTCTGTTCCATCACCTAAGGAAAAATAAACTAGAGCCTACTAGAGAACAAGCTTTCAGAATCAAAAATTCCTTGCAGAAAGTGTCTTGGCCTTGAGTGTCTGGACCAAAAAACCTTAGGCCTAGAAGGGAAAGGTTTTTATAAAATAGGCTTAGAGGGAAAGGGCTTGTTAAACTCTAGTGGTATTACCAAAAAAGTGGTCCTATATGAAATTAAGTTTCGAGGCAAGTTGTCAACTTCTACCAGTCAGAATTGATATATCAGAGCAAAAATGGCCTAGGCTACCTTGAGGTAGGTTGGAAGGTCTGATGTGGTGTCCTTTGGTGGCCCTAGGTTTTGAAAGACCATACCAGTGGAGAACAGGTTTTAGCAGATCTCATCAAGCTGTAGAGGTTGCAGGTTAGGCTGGGTATGAAGTGCCCAAGGTCCAAACTCAATGACTTCATTCAAAGTTCCCAGACAGGTTGACTAGCTAGTCTCCTTCAAAGTTCAACTCCAATTCCCTTTCCTAATACTCCAATAGCCTCATCTTTTTGGTCCTCATTCCCTCCCAAAATTTGTTCTGTTTAATGCAATGTCATGCACATAATAGTTATTTAATGAATGCTTATTGAATGACCAAAGAAAGATGAATTTTCCAGTTACAGAATCTCTCTTAGATTGGCCACAGGGATATAAAGAAACAATGATCTGTATCTATGAAAAAGTGTATCCACAGTGATGACATCCTTGGAGATTTGGAGGGGATGAGCATGCATAGTAAAATGGAAAGAGCTCTGAGCTTGGAACCCAAAAGACTGAGACCAAAATATTGACTCTGCCACTGCCATAAGGGTTCTGAACAAATTATTCTCATCTACCATTCTACCAGTAATCTTCACTTGCTTAAGGTAGCTATTAACAATGGATTTGGAGCACTTAGAGCTTGGTCAGATAGTGAAGATGGCAAGGAAATCCATTGCATCACAGGCCATCACCAGTCTTCTTGACTTTTGTCTTGCCACTGGACTTGGATGACTTTGAAAGAGTTGTGAGCAATTCTGCCTCACTTAAATTCAATACACATGCAAGACATGACATTACCCATGATATCATTGATCCTCTTCAAAACAAAGAATGAAAAACAAGAATTATGAAGTTCAACTTCATCCATAAAATGAAAATACAACATTGACTCAGATAAATGTGTCAAAAGGGATAACAGTGCAAAACTTGGAGTTAGGAAGACTTGGGTTTAAAATCTGCTTCATATACTCACTGGCTATACAAATAAACAAACAAATAAATAAAAAGATAGATGGATAAATAAATAGATTTGTAGATAGATAAATGAATGAATGAATATATAAATGAATATATAAGAATATAATATTACATGTGCATATGACATATCTATAAAAAGATAAAGATACATAATGATCTCACAACAATCCTGTGAGATAGGTACTATTATCCCCATTTTACAGATTTGGAAACCAACAGAGAGCTTAAACCTCAGAGTAATATGGCTAGTAAATATATGAGGCAATATTTGAAAGATAGTTTTGTTGTTGCTGCTGTTGCTTAGTCATTCCAATTTTTCATGACCTCATTTGGGATATTCTTGGAAAATATCCTGGAGTGGCTTGTCATTTCTTTTTACAGTTCATTTTACAGATAAGGAAACTGAGGCAAATAGGGATTAAATGATTTGCCCAGTAAGTGTCTGGGACAAACTTTGAACTTAGATCTTCCTTGACTCCAGGTCCAGTGCTCTATCTATTGCACTGTCTAGCTGTCCCTAAGGAACATAAAAAGATAGATGATTGCTATAACAATGGTTTTCAAGCTGGAGGAGGAGGGGTAACACTGAAACAACCTAGGTTTCCTATCTATATAATTCTGTGTTTCAATCTGGTTATCTTATTAGGATGGCTGTGGAGATGCAGACATTTTCCCAGTGTGCCACTGACTGATGAAATCATGAACTTAGTGATGAATTCTTGAGTTGTTTGTAGAGTTCTGGGGAAAAGATGTCATAAAAAGAGAATGGAGTAAGGCAGGTTCAAGTATTTAATATTCAGTTCTCTTGGAAAACATGTAGAGAGATGCTGGGATCCAACTTTGTTTGGATCCAAGTCTTCTTCCTTCCCCCATCTGTATCAACTCTTTCTTCCCCTACCCCCAAACTTTCACTCAGAAAGAATAGCTGATTGTAGTTGTTGTATGGCTGATGCTGGGGGTGAAGACAGTGAACTGCTATGACGTGGAAAATAAATCTGGTTTGGTTTGGTTTATTAAACATATAGGGACAGATCTTCCAAAACAGAACAGCAATCTGTTTGTAATTTGTTGTCCAATTGGCCGGGCTACTGAGACTTTCCCAGTGCCACACAGTTCATATATATATATATATATATATATATGTCAGAGGCCAGATTTGCATCCAAGTCTTTATGATGCTGAGGCCCATCCTCTACTCACTATAGGAGTTCTTAATGTGGATCCATAGCCACAGTTTCAAGAAGGATTGTGAATTTATTTTGATAACTGTATTTCTATATAATTGATTTCTTTTGTAATATTATGTATTTTATTTTAATTTTTTTTGCATTTAAAAAACATTTTTTCTGAGAAGGGGTCCATAGTCTTGACCAAATTGCCAAAAGTTTCCATGACACCAAAAAAGGTTAAGAATTCTTATACTACTGTCCTGTACATTGTAGCTAGTTAATAAATGACTATTGAATGAACAAATCAATCAATAAACATTTGTTAAAAGCCTACTATATGCCAGATACTGTGCTAAGGATTGGTGATACACACAAAAATGGGAAAAGATAGTACCTTCCCTCATATAGTTTTCCATCTAATTATAAAAGCAGAAAAGGAAGTCTCTCTCCTTTTTTCTTTAGTATAGTTATCAAAGAAATCAAAGTAAGTTTTCCCATTCCTTTATCATTCATGGTGAGGTGGGCTGGACCATTACCATCACCACCTTATCTGTTCCTTACTTCATATAACTGGCACCTTTAAACAGCCTTGGACTCTGCTTGTATCTTTGGCTCATTCTTCAAGAAATGAAGTGCCATTAGCAGAGAAAACTGCAGAGCTCTTCAACCAGCCACTCCACAATAGGCAGGCTGTGCTTACAGGGACTAAATCCCTGAGTACCACATTCTCTTTGAAGGGCCAGCAAGATCTTGAAGGAAGCAGATTTCAAGCCATGACCTCCTGCTGCTGCTAGGGTCTAGCAGGCAGGGCTGAAGGAAGCAACTCTTGATTGGATCTTTCCTCTGAACAATGTGAAATAGAGTCACTTCAGCTCCAAGCCTCTTAGAGTGGTGCCTTTTTTACAACAATCACCGAATTTCATTTCCCAATGCTATAGACAGAAAATGAGAACTAAGTGAAAGTGATAATCCCTAATGGAGAAGAACAAAGTCACTGAAAGGGCTTTGAAAGCTACTGTAATTTCATTATGCTGAATGTAACAATTCACATTTTTCTCATAGGCCAAACTCTAGAGGATGCAAAATAGTATTTTTTCTCTAAAACAGAATCCTTAGGTAATAAGTGTCTGGAAAAATGTTACCATACATACACTAGCCAATCCAAGCCTCCACTCTCGGTCCACTAGAATCCACAAAAACCCCTTTGAGAGAAGGAGCTGTCTTATACCATTCAAGGCCTATTTTGGATGAACCGAGACTCCTTGCATCTGATTAAGGGCATTGTGAAATTCATTCCTCCGAAAAAATACAGCTTTCTTGGATATTTACAAGTGAATATAACAGGAGAACATATTATATGTATAAATAATGCTTGATAATCACTAATTGCTCTTTTTTTTATTAAAGCTTTTTATTTGTATAACATATGTATGGGTAGTTCCCCAACATTGATCTTTACAAAGCTTTCCATTACAAATTTTACCCCCAGTCCCCTCCCCTCCCCTAGATGGCAGGAAGTCCACTACATGCTAATAATGTTGAAATGCTTGAGAAGTTATGCAAGAAAAATCCTATCTACAAGAAAAAAAAAGAATCAGAGAAAGGCAACACAATGCAGACAACTGTCAGTAGAGATCATGAAAATGTTACGTTGTGCTCCATATTTCATTTCCCTCTCTCTGGGTGTATATGATTTTCTTCAGTGAACAATTGGAACTGGTTTGAGACAATTCTTTGTTGCAGAGAGCCATGTCCATCAGAATTGATCATCATGTAATACTGTTGTTGCTGTGTATGATGATCTCCTGGTTCTGCTCGTTTCACTCAGCATCAGTTCATGCAAGTCTCTCCAGGCCTCTCTGAAGTCGTCCTGCTGGTCGTTTCTTACAGAGCAATAATATTCCATAACATTCATATACCATAATTTATTCAGCCACTCTCCAATTGATGGGCATCCTTTCAGTTTCCAGTTTCTAGCCACTACAAAAAGGGCTGCCACAAACATTCTTGCACAGGTGGGGCCCTTTCCCTCCTCTAAGATCTCTTTGGGATATAGGCCCAGTAGAAACACTGCTGGGTCAAAGGGTATGCACAGTTTGACAACTTTTTGGGCATAGTTCCAAGTTGCTCTCCAGAATGGTTGGATCCGTTCACAGTTCCACCAACAATGTATCAGTGTCCCAGTTTTCCCACATCCCCTCCAACATTCGTCGTTATCTTTTCCTGTCATTTTAGCCAATCTGACAGGTGTGTAGTGGTATCTCAGAGTTGTCTTAATTTGCATTTCTCTGATCAATAGTGATTTGGAGCAACTTTTCATATGACTAGAGATGGTTTTAATTTCATCGTCTGAAAATTGTCTGTTCATATCCCTTGACCATTTATCTATTGAAGAGTGGCTTGAATTCTTATATATATATGAGACAATTCTCTATAAATTTTAGAAATGAGGCCTTTA
>JAJPUD010000332.1:635098-660503 GCA_023553655.1 Myrmecobius fasciatus | reverse complement strand
TGAAGGACTCCTACCAAACTCCTTTTATGATACAGACATGGTACTGATACTTAAACCAGGTAAAACAAAAACAGAGAAAGAAAATTATAGACCAATCTCCTTAATGAATATTGATGGAAAAATCTTAAATAAAATATTAGCAAAGAGATTACAGAAAATCATTCCCAGAATAATACACCATGACCAAGTAGGATTTATACCAGGAATGCAGGGATGGTTCAATATTAGGAAAACTATTAACATAATTGACTATATTAATAACCAAATTAACAAAAAACATATGATAATCTCAATAGATGCAGAAAAAGCATTTGATAAAATCCAACATCCATTCCTATTAAAAACATTAGAGAGTATAGGAATTAATGAACTTTTACTTAAAATAGTCGGTAGCATCTATTTAAAACCATCAGCTAGCATCATTTGTAATGGTGATAAACTGGAACCATTCCCAATAAGATCAGGGGTGAAACAAGGTTGCCCACTATCACCATTACTATTCAATATTGTATTAGAAGTGCTAGCCTTGGCAATAAGACAAGAAAAAGAGATTAAAGGAATTAGAGTAGGTCATGAGGAAACCAAATTATCACTTTTTGCAGATGATATGATGGTCTACTTAGAGAACCCTAGAGAATCAACTAAAAAACTATTAGAATTAATCCAAAACTTTAGCAAAGTTGCAGGATACAGAATAAATCCACATAAATCATCAGCATTTTTATACATCACCAACAAAATTCAACAGCAAGAGATACAAAGAGAAATTCGATTCAAAATAACTATTGATAGTATAAAATATTTGGGAATATATCTGCCAAGGGAAAGTCAGGATCTATATGAGAAAAACTACAAAACACCCTCCACACAAATAAAGTCAGATCTAAACAACTGGAAAAACAACAAGTGCTCTTGCATAGGTCGAGCAAATATAATAAAGATGGCAATACTACCTAAACTAATCTATTTATTTAGTGCTATACCAATCAAACTCCCAAGAAATTATTTAACTGACCTAGAAAAAATAACAACAAAATTCATCTGGAAAAACAAAAGGTCAAGAATTTCAAGGGAATTAATGAAAAAAATGCAAATGAGGGTGGCCTAGCTGTACCAGATCTAAAACTATATTATAAAGCAGTGGTCACCAAAACCATGTGGTACTGGATAAGAAATAGAGTAGTGGATCAGTGGAATAGGTTAGGTTCACAGGACAAAATACTCACTGACAATAGTAATCTAGTGTTTGATAAACCCAAAGACCTCAGTTTTTTGGGATAAAAACTCATTATTTGACAAAAACTGCTGTGATAATTGGAAACTAGTATGGAAGAAATTAGGCATTGACCCACACCTAACACCATATACCAAGATAAGGTCAAAATGGATTCATGATCTAGGCATAAAGAATGATATTATAAACAAATTAGAACAATGTAGGATGGTTTACCTCTCAGACCTGTGGAGGGGGAAGGAATTTGTGACCAAAGAAGAACTAGAGGTCATCATAAATCACAAAATAGATAAGTTCGAATATATCGTTAAAAAAGTTTTTGTACAAACAAAATGAATGCAGACAAGATTAGAAGGGTAACAGTAAACTGGGAAAATATTTTTACATCCAAAGGTTCTGATAAAGGCCTCATTTCTAAAATATATAGAGAATTGACTCAAATATATAAGAATTCAAGCCACTCTCCAATGGATAAATGGTCAAAAGATATGAACAGACAATTTTCAGACGAAGAAATTGAAACTATTTCTGGTCATGTGAAAAGGTGCTTCAAATCACTATTGATCAGAGAAATGCAAATTAAGACAACTCTGAGATACCACTACATACCTGTCAGATTGGCTAAAATGACAGGAAATGATTATGATAACTGTTGGAGAGGATGTGGGAAAACTGGGACACTGATACATTGTTGGTGGAACTGTGAACGGATCCAACCATTCTGGAGAGCAATTTGGAACTATGTTCAAAAAGTTATCAAACTGTGCATACCATTTGACCCAGCAGTGTTTCTACTGGGCCTATATCCCAAAGAGATTTTAAAGGAGGGAAAGGGACCCACATGTGCAAAAATGTTTGTGGCAGCACTTTTTGTAGTGGCAAGAAACTGGAAATTGAAAGGATGCCCATCAATTGGAGAATGGATGAATAAATTATTATATATGAATGTTATGGAATATTATTGTTCAGTGAGAAACAACCAACAGGAGGATTTCAGAGGGGCCTGGAGAGACTTGCATGAACTGATGCTTAGTGAAATCAGCAGAACCAGGAGAACATTATACACAGCAACAAGACTATATGATGATCAATTCTGATGGACATGATTCTCTTCGACAATGATGTGATTCAAACCAGTTCCTATTGTTCAGCAATGAAGATAGTCACATACATCCAGAGAGAGGCCTGTGGGAACTGAGTACGGACCACAACACAGCATTTTAATGCTTTCTGTGAATATTCCATGCATTTTGTTTTCCTTCTTAGGTTGTTTTTTTCTTCTTCTCTTTCTAGATCTGATGTTTCTTGTGCAGTAAGATAACTGTATAGATATGTATACATGTATTGGATTTGTCATATAATTTATCATATTTAGCATGTATTAGATTACCTGTCATCTAGGGGTGGGGGTGGAGGGAAGGAGGGGAAAAGCTTGGGAAAAAAAAGTTTTTGCAGAGGTCAATGTAGAAAAATCACTCATATGTTTTGTAAATAAAAAGCTTTTAATAAAAAAAGAAATACAAGATCATAACATTATACAAAAACAAAAACAAAACAAAAGAAAAAAAAGAAAATTAACAACTAAAAAAATCATTCCCATCAAAGTCCTCTTCCTGAGTAGAGATAACCCAGTCCTCTAAGTCTAAGCAAGCAAGAGTCAAAGTTTTTCCAAGTTCTAACAAAGTGGAAAGACTTCAAATATCAGCTGGGGGCAGTCTGTATACTTGTCCTAGGATAACCAGCCTATTTCACTTTTTACAAGCTCATCATCAGATTAACCACAGGGCAATGATGTGTTCATTTGTCACTGGACCATTATCCACAAGATCACAAGAAGGTTGTGATCTTCCTTCTTGGAGGGAACACACAAACCAATGAAAATCTCAGACCTTGAAATGAAGCAAGGTTACTACACACATCTATGATCACATGATTTATAAAATCTTTGGCAAGTAGTCATTCCCATTTTACAAATCTGAGGTTCTGAGAGATAGGGTACCAGACTGGTGGAGTGTTTTTAAAACAAAGGACCCTGGATTCTGCCACTTACTATGTTCTTTTCAGCGAGTCATTTTTCCTTTCACCTTCAGATCTCTCCTATGTGAAAATCAAGGGTTTGGATGAGAAGAATTCAGAAGTCCATTCCAGATTCTACCCTAAGATTTTATGACTTCTCTGCTTGACATTTAAGAACTTCACAACCTTGCCCTCCTTTACCTCCTCAAGATGATCACACATTGCCGGCCCTTTCATTGAGCCAAGTTGGACTGCTTGATAATTGTCGAATGGCACATTTTATCAAGTCACCTTGCCTCTCCTTAGATTGCACCCCTCCACATTCCTGGATTGTTCCTCCTTTTTACCTCCATCTCTTGGACCCTTTAGTCTGTTTCCAAGTTTGCCTGCTATCACTAACCTCTTAGGAGATGGCCTTTCCTGATTCCACCAGTTATTAATATTTGGTTCCTGGACTTGTTTTGTATATTTTTACATATATTTCTCTGCAGAAACATTGTAGGCAGTCAAGGATAGGAGGACCTGGGTTAATGTCCTATCTTGCCCTTACAACTACTCGTGTTACCTGTGGGAAGCCATCCCTCTGGGTCTCAGTTTCCCTATTTGTAAAATAAAAGGATCAAATTAGTGGTCTTCTGAACGGCAAACCCTGAGTGTGACCTCCTTAAAAAGGGGGGCTATTTTTCATTTTTATTTTTGTAGGGCCAGCTTCTCCGATGGTAACTCAAAGCAAAGTAGAAGCCATTCAGTGCTTGTGGAATAGAATTGAATGGATGTTGAAGACTCTGTGCGGCAGCCTTTCTCTGGGATTCCATGGTTCATTCAGGGTCCCATTGTCCTTTCCATTGGCAGTTAGTAGATTCCTTAAACTTTTACTTCCCCTCTCCCTTCCCCACCCTTTGCAATGACCCTGGGACGGGGCTGTAGAGGCACATGACACCGAGCAGAAGTGGCCTTCTGCATCCGGTTTTGGAAATTAACCAAACTCACCCTTATGAGAGCGGTCAGTTGAGAGGGAACGCCAACTCAAGCCAGTCCAGAGACCTGCCAGGGAACCTCTGTTCAATTAAAAGCAAGAGGAAGACTGGGACGGTTGCCATGGCAATGCTTCCCAGCGTGCGCCACTAAAGTGAAAACAGAGCTATCAGAGACTTAGTCCCTTTGTGGCTAGGGACTGGTGGGGGTGGAGGGAGAGAGTGGTGGGGGCTGCAGGAGCGTGAGGAGCCGGAGTCAGGGGAAGAGAGGATGCACGCGCTTGCTTGCCCCCAGACTCAGGACTGCAACCTCGTGCCATTCTTTGGCGGAGGGGGAAACTAGGACCACACCCCGCCCCGCTCTGGGCTTCCAGCTCGTGCCATCCTCTCCAGAAGGGCCAGGGCCACACCTCCTCTGCCTCGCTCTGACTTCAAGCTCGTGCCATTTCTGGGGGGGAGGGGAGAAAGACTAGGACCACGCCCACACTCATCCCCGAGCCCCACACTGGGCTGCCAACTTGTACCTTCCTCTCCCTAAGGGCTGGGGCCACACCTCCCCTGCCTCACTCTGGGCTACAAGCTCGTGCCATCGGGGAGAGACTAGGACCACTCCCACCCAACCCCCCGCCCCACTCGAGGCTGTGAGCTCCTGCCATCTCTTGAGGAGGCGGGGGAGGGGGGAAAGACTAGGACCACCCAGCGCCCCACTTTGGGCTGCGAGCTCATGCGATCCTCTTCTGGAGGGGCTGGGACTGCGCACCCTTGCTTCTCTCTGTCCTGCAGACGAGAGCAGCGCGAGCCACCGGCCCACTCTCGCTAACACTCGTGTCCCTCTCTTTCCTGGGATCATGGCTGCACACGCCCCTAGGTTACCCAGCAGAGGCTTCGCCCCCTGCTCCTTCCAGGCTGCTGTGGCAGCACAGCCCTCCGCAACCAACCCAGCTTCCCACGCAAAAAATCTTGAGTGCCCGGCAGCCATTTTGGTTATTTGCCTTCAACTTTTGTGCTTTCTCTTAAATCAATAAAGGATTTTTTTTTTCTTTTTTAATGGAGGATTGCCCAGACTGCGGCAGGACCCTGCTGCCCAGACTGGCCAGACTCCAGCGGTTTTTCCCTGCTGAGCCTGTTTTTCATTTGTTTGTTTCTCTTCCCTTCCCTGGGGGAGAAAGGATGAAAACTGAATCCCTTATAGGCTGCAAAGCAAGAAGGTGTCCCTACCTAGATCCAGGTCCCTGGAGTTTAGAGTGAGGGGAGGGACTCAGGGAAGAGAGAGATTAAAAACGTGCAGACCACATCCTCAGTGCATTTTGTCTAGGGTCATCCATTTCACACATCATTTCCATTACACTGCAGTGCAATGATCTCAGAAGCATCACAGGCAAAGGCCTTGGGGCAAAGAACTCCCACAGCGGGGAGGAAGGCAGTCACTCACCCACCTTCGCCAACCACCCCCATCCGTGCGGCAACGGTCGAGTTTGAGAAAAGAAGCACAAAATATTCTGGCGAAACACACTGTGTCCATTTAACTCCTCTGAGGGCTGCAGCGAATAAGGCAAAATCTTTGGCATTCTTGAATTATTTTGGATCAATTACTTGAGAAACTCTGATTCCCCTGATTGGAATAAGACTGAATTATGGTACCTTAGGGGTCTATCCTATGTTTTTAGATATTACCGTGGCCATTTTGGTCTGATTCTCACAGACTTTAGGTTGTAACGGATCTTACAAACCATTTAATATTTATCCCAAATTGTGCTAGAATTTAGCATAACTCAGATGAAGAAATCGAGTCTCAGAGTGAGTGACTTTTTCAAGTTTCTTGTAACGTAATGTAATGACAGAAGCAACTTTCGAATCCAGAGCCTCAAACTCAGGAGCTCAACCCTTTTCCCACTGTACACAGACTCACTAAAATCACAAAAGTGGTGGCCTCAATAATTGCAGTGATGTAATGAATGCAAAATCCTCTGGGGAAGAGGCTCAGGAAAGACTATGATTTCAGAGAGTGACGATGGCTGTTGAAAGGCACTAAAAGCATTATAAAGCAAAAACATTCAAACCAGAAGCAAAATTTATTTTTAACCCAGTCAGCTTCAAAGAAAGAAATCACAAGGAACTCACTCATAATAACTTAGAAAAATCCACACAGAGATAATGTGAATAATGAGATGGAGATGGAGTTTGCTGAATAGACGACTAAATCCCAAACCAAGATAAATGACTAATGGGAGGGGAGAAGAAATAGTACAAATGAATATTCGATCTTTCTAGCTATCTATCCATTATCCATCATCTGTGTCCTTGTTTGCTCTTCTGATCTAATGATTAAGTTTTTTTCTTCCCAGAAGTGCTCATCAGTAAATAACGATTTGCTTAAATTTCTCTGTGTAGAAAGTCCACCATCTTTCATTTTGAAGTGAAAATAAAGACACAGTCAACTTTTTACTTAATGACAGTTTTTCTCAAGGTAACTAAGCAGCATGTTGTTATAGGCCGAGCAAACACTTTGGAGACCTGTATGGATAGCTAGAAAGAATTCTTGTGAGTGAATATGGATCTCATTTAGGAGGCTCTGTCCTGTTTCTGATCTTGATGCCATAATCATGAAGTCTTCCATAAGCAGAAAAATTTAGAGGATGCCAGCATCTAATGGAATCCTTCTTCCATCCATCTTATAGGACATCCTATATGGTAGTAGCAAACACCTTTGATCATTCATTTCTTCCTTTGCTTCTTTCCTCCTTTCCTCCTTCCTTCCTTCCTTTCCTTTTATCTCTCTCCCTCCCCCTCCATTTGCTTCAGTTCCCTTAATTGTGAAATGGGAATAATAATAGCACTTACCTCTGTTGTTGTGAAGATGAAAAAAGATATTAAAATGCTTAGCACAATGACCAACATATAGTAAGTTCTATGTAAATGCTAGTTGTTATTATTATTAGTCATTATTAATACTAATACTGGATTCCCAAGTCAGTTATTAGTCATTTCTTCCTATCTGTCATAATGTTTTATTTTATTATGTTATCTGATCCTATATCCAAAACTTCTTCCCAACTGTGGCCAGAAAACTATATATTTCATTATTTATTAGGAGAAATATCCTAAAAAAGGATTTATGGGGAGAAAACCATATTTATCAAGAAATTATAACATAATGCTATTACTACCATCATTATGAAGCAGCTATTGCCAATAGCTAAAGGTAGTAAAAATAATTAAGAGTCATCTATTTGAGAGGGAAATAAGGTCACTAGAAGGTCCTATTTAAAAGACTATGCATTTTATAGAAGGGTAACTAGGTGGCACAGTGGATAGAATGATGGATCTGGCATCAGGAAGACTTATCTTTCTGAGTTCAAGTCTTGCATCAGATGCTCACTAGTTGTGTAACCCTAAGTAAGCCATTTAAACTGATAGATTCAGTTACCTCATGTATAAAATGAGTTGGAAAAGGAAATAGCAAATTCTTAGCAGTATATCTGCTAAGAAAATTTTAAACAGGATCACAAAGAATTGGACACAACTAAAAAACAACTGAATAAAAACCCTACATAGAAATAGAAAGAATTTGAAGTAACTGTATAAATTTTATACTCAGAACCCAGGAAACACTTTTAAGATATTCCCAGTGTGGGAATTTAGGAAGTAATAAGTAGGACCTTGAGATATTAATTATTCTTTTAATTGAGATATTAATTAATCTCTTGTTATATCTACCTTTTGGAACAGGGCAACTAACTTCTGTGATGTAAACTACATATTCTGAAGAAGTTTAAGAACAGAATTTGTTGTTAGTTACAGAAGCTTCACAAGGATTCATGAAGGAAGTATATAAAATCTTGAATGATGAGAAACATTTATTAGGATGATGTATAGCCATTAGAGTCCTAAGAAGATTCATCAAGTTACTTCACGGGAAAAGATGCTTATTAATTTATCCATATAGAAGAGTCTCTTGAGCACAAAGCTTATTTCAGAGGCACTTTATAAAACCTTTGAGATGTCCTAAATGTGGTGAGAGGTATACATACTTTGCTGTTATCTGAAAGGAAATTAGGCCCAATAGAAAGAGTGTCCTACCAAAGACAAGGGCTAGTCTCTCTTTAGACATTTATTAGCAATTCACTTGCCTCAGTTTCTTTCTCTGTAGAATGGAGATGAATAATGTATGAAATACTCATCTTAGTTGATTGAAGTTCAAATGAGATAATACATGCCAAGCTCTAAGTTATAATTTTGTATTTTTCTAGCCTATGATTCTTTTTAAAATTATTTTTCCTAGTACATATAAAACAAATTTTTATATTTGTTTTTAAAATTTTGAGTTCCAGATTCTCTACCTTCCTTCCCTTCTCCCCATTGGAGTAATAATAAATTCTGTTATATTTACAAATGACAAGATGAATTATACTCAGAGGAAGACAACTTGTGTAAAAGTGGCAATGTAGCAGTGATGTGGCAGGTAGATGGCACAGTGAAAAGAACATATGAAGTAATGCAAAATATTCCTATAAAAGTCATGTTGTAGAAAAAATAGATTTTCCCCCCAAAGAAAACTCTCAAGAAAAATAAAGTAAGAAAAAAAGTATTTTTCAATCTGTATTCAGGCTCAATCAGTTCTTTCTCTGGATATGGATAGCATTTTTCACCACAAGTCATTCAGAGTAGTCTTGGATTATTGCATTGATGAGAATAGCAAAGTCATTACAAAACTGATCATATTATAACATTGCTATTACTATCAACACAGTACATTTCACTTTGCATGAAGTAGTGGAGGACTTCTGAGGTTTTTCTGAGAGTATCCTGCTCATCATTTCTTATAGAATAATAATATTCCATCATAGTCACATACCACTGTTTATTCAACCATTCCCTAATTGATGGACATCCACTCAATTTCCAATTCTTTGCCCCAAAAGCTGCTATGAATATTTGAATAATTTTGGTACACATAGATCCTTTTCTTAAAAAAAACTCTTGGTATGAAATATGGACCATAACATAACATTTTCATGCTCTCTATTGAGGTTTGCTTGCATTGTGTTTCCTTTCTCTGATTTTCTTTTTTTTCTTGTAGATAGGATTTTTCTTGCACAACTTGTCAAGTACTTCAACATTATTAACATGTAGTGGACTTCCTGCCATCTAGGGGAGGGGAGGGGACTGGGGGTAGAATTTGTAATGGAAAGCTTTGTAAAGATCAATGCTGGGGAACTACCCATACATATGTTATACAAATAAAAAGCTTTAATAAAAAAAATCTCTTTTAGGATAAATGCCTAGTAATTCTACTGTAAGGTCAAAAAGCATGTATGACTTTGTAGTACTTTGGGCATAAATCATATATTTTGATCATTTTTCAATTGAGGAATTAACCCATAAATCTTAAAGTTTGATAATAATTATAGTAATTATGATGTACAGCAACAGTTGCAAAATACCTTTAAAATATTACTTCTTTTGATTCCCAAAACAATCTTGTGACATAGATGCTCTTATTATCTCCATTTTACAGAGAAGGAAAATGAGGTAGACATAGGCTGTGATTTGGACAGATAAATTTTGAGACTGAATTTGAACTCAGATCTTCCTGACTCCATATTTTGAGTGCTAATTCGGGAGTTTGAGGACCAGAGTTCAAGTCCTACCTTTTCTACTTATTACCTCTCTCTGGATCTCAATTTCCTCACCTATTAAATTAAAGGTAGGGTTGGAATTGAATTTTATGGTTTCTTCTAGTTCTTTTTAAAATTTTATTTTCCCCAAATTACATGTTAAATCAATTTTTAGCATTAATGTTTACAAGATTTTGAGTTTCAAGTTTTTCTTCCTCCTTCCTTCTTCTCTTCTTAAAATGTCAGGCAATTTGATATAGCTTATGATTGTGCTATCATGTAAAACTTGTTTCATGTAAGTCACAAATGTAAAAGAAGAAATAAATCAAAAAAGGGGGGAAGCTGACAAAAATTATAAAGTGAAAAAGTATGCTTTCATTTGCATTATTCAGAGGTCATCAGTTCTTTTATTTGAATGTGAATAGTGTTTTCCTTCACAAGTACTTTGTATTTGTCATGGATCATTGTTATTCAACTCTTTTCAACAATGCAATGATACATGACAAGTATAACACAATGATCCATGACAAATACAATGTTGCTGATGCTGTGTACAATGTTCTCTTGGTTCTTATTTCACTTTGCATCAGTTTATGCAAGTTCTTTTCAGGTATTCCATTACATTCATATACTACAGCTTGTTCAGTCATTGTACCTATCAGTTTCCAATATTTTGCCACAATGAAAAGAGCTGCTTTTAATATTTTTGCACATGCAGATCCTTTCCCCTTTTTTATGATTTCTTTGGAGTATAGACCTAGTAGTAATATTGCTAGATGAAAGGGTATGCATAGTTTTGTTGTCCTTTAGACATAGTTCCAAATTGCTCTCTAAAATGGTTAGATCAATTCACAACTTAACAAGTTGTGAACCAACAAGTAGCATTCCAATTTTACCACATTTCTCCAACATTTATCATTTTTTCCTTTTTTGTCATGTTAGCCAAATTGAAAGGTATGAGGTTGTATTCAGAATTGTTTTTATTTGCATTTCTCTAATCAAAAATGATTTAGAAGGAGCATCTAAATGATGCAGTGGATAAAGTACTGGTCCTGAAGGCAGGAGGACCTCTGTTTAAATTGCCTCAGACACTTAATTCCTAGCTGTGTGATCTTGGACAAGTCACTTAACCCCAACTGCCTCACACACAAAAAGAAAAAGAAAGGGAAAAAATGATTTAAAGCAGTTCTTCATGTGCTTCTAGATAGCTTTGCTTTCTTTTATGAAAATTGCCTATTCATATCCTTTGGCCATTTATCAACTGGGGAATAGCTTTCTTCTAGTTCTGAATATCTGATTATGCCATGTAAGCTCAGGAAACAGAAAAAGTGCTTATGAAACAGCTAGATAATTTCATAGGGTAAGGTGAATGTTCCAAGTCAGAGAGAGTTACAGACACTTTATAAATTCTACAGATTATTGAGTTTTGCTATCCACACCACAAAAAGATCCTCTTCCATATGTTATCCCTGCCAATTAGAGTGGGAATTCCTTGAAAAGAAGGGTTGTCTGATCTAATTTCAGTGCTTAGCAATGATGCTTATTAAATGCTCATTTGTTCATTCATTCATAACCCTACAATACATCGAAATAATCAAGAAATGTAAGAGAATCAAAATAATAGATTTTTGAGTTGAAAGAGAATGAAGACATCGTGGATTTCATGATCTGTATTTGAAAAAACAAAGTTGAAGAGATGGAAAAAAAAGATTTTTTTTTTTCAAAATAGAGCATAGCTAATTTTTAAACCTAATAAGTCTATTAACTCAAGGTGAAATAGTGAAAGAAAAAAATAAGAAAGTAGCATAAAGTTTCTTTTGGAAAAATGTATGTATGCACAGCCAAATCACACCTAAAGGCTAGATTCCTTTACATGGAATTCCAAGGACATTTCCAAGTTCTTTGGTTTTACTGGGATCATTGAATCAAGTATTGCTTGAAGTAAACGGACCATTGGCTGAGTTTGGAGAATGTTTGGTATATTTAGGGAATATTATTGTGATGCTAATTGAATGCCATTTTATGAAATCCAAGGGATTCACTGGAATTTGATTCAACTATGTACAAATTTTATAATATTACAAGAATTGTAAACACAATGAAATAATTAGGAAACTAATAAAATTCTTTTAAGAAGAGAGATTTCATGTGAGCCACTGAGTTCTTTGTTCTTTATAAAAAGTCTTTATGTACCCTAAGTTCCTATAACTTCTAGGATAAATCTTAGCCAATGATCCTCTTGTTTCAAGCAATATTTAACAAAGCAATCCCATGAATTAATTGAGTTGATGATGACATGAGTAATTTACCTTTGAGAGAATACTTTTGAGATAAGTTTTGGAGAGACAAAGACTGATGGATGAAAGGAAGTAAGGAACCATAATTTGTAGAATATTGAGGATTGGCTAAGGTTGGATAAATTGGATAACTGATATCCTTGGCTTCCTTCTTTCAGTCTCTCTGTTTTTCATAACTGTATGCCATTGCTGCCCAGTCCTCCACCAGAGAATCTCATGTGGGCCAGCCATCATTGGCAGCAACCCACTGATAATAGTTCTAGACCTGTTGTTTTTATGTTTCATCTTTATAAGACCTATCACTGCATTACCATTAAAACCTTCCTGAACTGCTTCTCATTCCCCTCAAAGAGTTGCAAAGGAACTGCTTAGAAAGATCAAATGGTGAAAGGCTGAAGTGGTTTTGATGCTCATTTGGCTTCTTTGTGTAACTGTTTTCCATTGATTGTACCCTCTAGAAATATTTACCTTTAAAAATAAGATATAGAGCAATATCTTAATCCATAAGAATTATTTTTTTAATATTTGCACTTAGGATCCTCTAAATATATTTATTTAAAAATAAGATATAGAGCAATATCTTAATCCATAAGAATTGTATTTCTAATGGCTTTTCCGCATCTGTGGTAGGACAGTAAAAGAGATATTATCGGAAGGGAAGCTTTTTATCAATGGATCTAAGTCACACCCAATTACTGACTACAAAATATATGCGATAAACCTTCAATGTTAGTGTTTCTTTGGGCCCAGGCTTGAATGGGGAGGATCCCTAAAGATCAATAAATCCAATTCCTTTATTTACACATGGGGAAACTCAGAACCAAAAGTGTGAACTTATTTACCACTATCATGTCGCTTGTTAGTAGCAGAACAAGGTTAGGACCTAGTCTTCTTGATTTGGTTATGCCACATTGGCCTCTTAACTAGCAATAGACAAGCATTTTCTCTTCCCCCTGCTCCCATATCACTCTGGCTGGGTGTAAGTAACCATCATGAATTGCCTTCTCCTTTATTCCATCTCACACCTAGTTCATCTGTGGAATTTTGCCTGCTTAATGCATGTGTGAGCATATTCTAAAGCACCATCAAAAGTCTGCTTTCCCCAGGTCACAGCCAGAATTCAGAATGATTAAGTAATAAGGTGACATTTTTTTCAAAAAAAAGTGTCAAACATAAGGGAAAAAAAAAGTTACAGGGGAAAAGTTGGCAAGAATCTCTCACATGGGCTTCATTCTTACAGGTCCTGTGAATTCTTCCATTTTATCCACTACACTTGAGTTAGAAAAACAGACTACCATTCTGCTGCTGCCCTGATTATTCTGCCTAGAGTGGCCAGGGTGCCAAACATCAAAGGCAAACCTTCCAAAGTAGGAAGAATGCCAAATCTTATTGACAAAAGCATGGGAAAATAGGCCTGCCATTGAATGAGTCTCTCTCTCCTTTTCCCATATGGACTTTTAAAAAACCAACGACTGATGACAGCATATTAAGAACTATTAAAATAACATATTGGCCATGCCCCTGGTCCCAACCACATTGCACTATCATTGAAAAGACCATAGCCTAAAACAGAAAACACTGAAGGATCAATAGATTAAGAAATTATTGAAAATCTCTTCATCACTGTTTTATATGTCACCTCTCCCCTAGACTTTCAAACTTTGTCTCCCATAGCATATAGCACTGGACTGTGCATACTAAGCATTTAATATTTTTTTAATTAAATTGAGTTGAATTGAATAAAATAAAAATAAGTGAAATTGACATACAAGGTTAACCATCTGTTTGTACTCACATATTTTCAGAAATCCCAACACAAAATGTATTTACAATTCAATTCAACAAACACTTATAAAATATCTCCTATGAACCAGCGATTGTGTTGAATGTTGAAAAGCAGAAAAGTAGAGGACAGTCTCTGTTCTCAAAAAAGATTACATTATATTGGGAAAACAACAATGGATCACAGATTGCAATGAGAAAGGGACCTTAGATATCACTTTATCAAAATGTGAGGAAACTAAAGGATTAAGGGGATTGGCAAAGATCATACAGCCAATGAGGCACAAAATTGAGGTTTGAATCCAGGTCTTCTGAAGCCAAAGCTCTTTCCATTGTGCAGTCATAGTTTTTATTATACTGTGCTATGGAAATATTTGTTTGGTGAATTGAAAATAAAATTAATTAATTAAAAAAACAGCCCAACCAACAACAATTAAATATATAAAGAAACCCAAGATCCTTTGAGGAGAAAGAGAGTGATTAAATGACTAATGACTAAAGATATTTCCAGCTTCAGTGTCATCAAATATTCCTTATATTTGTATGTGAGAGAAGTTTTAACAATAGAAACAACACAATTTGGCAACTGATTAGATATGTGGGATGATGGAGAATGTGAAGTCAAGAATAATTCTGTGATAACAAACATGGGTGATTGAAAGGATGATGGGGCTTTTGACACAGAGAAAATTTTGAAGAAGAGAGATTTGGGGGAGAAGATAAGTTCTGTCTTGGGCATATCAAGTTTGAGATGTTTGTGAAACACATTATTACATATTTATGCCTGGAAAATTCTAGTTTGATGTCATTGTCCAAGGGAAGGTTCTTTATGGAGATATCATCTGTAAGTTCTATAGCTCCACTCTACCTTGTCCCCAGCAACCATAGCTGCTAATCATCCAGAAAGGAATATTGATGATGTCCAAGTTCCTGGAAGATACAGAAACTGTTGACGTTTTATAAGTGAAAATCATTTTATAAAGAATATGCATTACTATCTGCCTTGCTACTGCAACCTAAGGACCCCAGGGCATTTCCATCTGCCCTGATGCTAAAACCTGTGTATTTTGTCTTCTGTTAGAATAGAAATGTGACTTTCATTTGTGCAACCATGATTTTCTGTTTATATCCATTGTTTTGCCAAGTCCTGAATACAATGTATTTAAAAATACTTTTTCATTCATCCATCTATCCATCCACCCATTAATCATGTGTGTTTAGTATGCATTCTGGAGTTGAAAAAAGGCAATCTGTTTAACAGAGCAAATAGAACATGTGAGAACATTAACACCAAAAAGGAAATAGGCTGGATTCATAAAGATGAGACCAGTAAGGTACAACTACCATACCCATGCTATAACCACATAAGGACTGAATAGATAGGAAAATACAAGCAAGTGTGTTCTTTGAAAGCCATAGTACTCACTTAATGGTGTCTTGAGGATGGGAGTATCACATGTACCAGAGTTGTGTAGGCGTAAACAAGTTGGGGAAAGAGGCATCAATTATCTTGGAAACTTTCCCATTAACTGACATGTCCTCACCTCATAAAAGCAGTATTCTGTAAGTGAGAAAAGCAAGCACACACTATTGTTGGTATCTGATCTTGTCTCTCCTTGTACTTTTTCAAAGGAGCTTATTGTCTTTTTTCTTATTTATTATATATGTATATTTATATTAAATTATATTAATGGTATTATTTATTTAAAAAAAAATAGTCCTCAAATCTCTTCCTCCTTCCTGCTCCTTTCTCACTCAAGAGACATGATATCAATTGTATATGTAAAGTCACATAAAACAGTTTTCTACATTAGCTATGTTTCAAAAACAAATCCCCAAGAAACATAAAGAAAATGAAAGCTGTATTCTTCAGTTTGCACTGAGTTCATCAGTTCTCTCTCTAAAAATGGATAGCATTTTTCATCATGGGTCATTTGGAATTGCCTTGGATCACTGTCTTATCAAAGTAACTTAGTCTTTCACAGTTGGTCATCATACAATATCATTGTTACTGTGTATATTGTTCTCCTGGTTTTGCTCACTTCACTTTGCTCATTAACTTTCCCAGGCTTTTCCTGCTCATCATTTCTTAAAACAGTAGTACTGCATCATAATCACATACCATAATTTATTTAGTCATTTCCCACTTGATGGACATTCTCTCAATTTCTAATTCTTAAAGCAGTCATTGTTTAACAAAATCTGGTCTATTATTCATAGCATAACCTTTTTGACAGTGGTTAGATTTTTCCTATTTCCTGGTGGTATGAGTCCATCTCTCACGCAAATATGAACATTTAGATCTGGATCCAAGGAGCTATAACTTGTTCTATATATGATGGAAAAATTAAGTCTTTAGAAAAAGTCTTCAGGAAGAATCATTTGGTATGTGGGCAATTGAAGGGATCTGGGGATCTGGTCTGTCAAATTCTAATGAGTAGACACAATCAATTTTTGAAAATGACTCAATATTATACGTCTCCATTTGATTCTTGTTAGGGCATAGCTCCAAAATGCCCACTATACCCAGTCTTCACACATATAACTTGGGCTAGAAGTGAGTGCCCTTATGTGTCAATAAGAAAAGAGCCATTCTTTCCCTAGATATGCTTCAGAGTGTCTATTAGGGAAAGTTTACCTACTCTGATTATCTCCAGACATTGTTCAAGCATGGATAACATAGATTAAATGAACAAAGGGAAAGGTCAGAAAAAGCTTTATGGAAGAAGCAGAACCTGAGTTGGTCTTTGAAGCATGGTTTAGAATTCAATAAATTAAGACGAAGAGAAGACATTTCAAATATAGGAAATAATACAAAGAAAGATCTGCAAGGAGAAGGTCTTAGTGTATATTTTGATGGCAGAGAACAGTACTCAGCTTTATTAGCATAGAATGTATGGAAAGGAGAAATATGAGTTAAGGTGGGAAAGAAAAGATGGTATCAGGCTATGGAAGGATGTGGATGGAGCATGCAAAGGAGCATAACCTTGACTCAGTAGGTAATCAGAAGCAGCTGAAAGTTTTTTGAGCAGAAGAGTGTAGGGGAAGGACTTTTAGTTTGTGCCTTGTAGGCAGTTGGAGATTCAAGACTGAAGTTAGTGTAATTTCTAGGAATAGCTGACATAGTTTTATCATTTTAACTATAAAGAATCACAAAAAATGAAACAGACACTAGGATATTTATAAAAACATTTTTATGACCATCAGCCTAAAATAAATGAATTGTTCTTACTATACAAGGATAATGTCACCCACAATCAGTAGGTATTACCTGCCCCCTGCCCCAGAAATGAGGACTATTTTATGAAGATCAATCAAAAGTTTCTTCTGATGATGTATACTTTATGCCTAATGGCAGCTTTGAGCATATGAATATGGGTCATGGCTATAAGCAGAGTCTACTTCTCTCTATAGTTTCTTATTGGGAATATTCAGACAACCTTGGGTTCATATCCTAGTTTTCTACTTACTATCTTTATGATCTTAGACATATTTTCCCTTCCTACATGATGAGGGGTTTGGGCTAAATGAGCTATATTATTTCTTCTAGTTCTAAATCCTGTAGATCCCTGTAGAAAACTGATTTGATTAATAAGGAGATGGGGGCAGGAAAGGATTGTCCTTGTGGTAGCTTCAAACTGACTTAGAACTGACCAAGAAATACCAGTCATTAACTGTTAATGGATAGCCTGGAATAATGAAGAGAGCAATGGACTTGACCAATCCAAAAAGCCAAGTTTAGTTTAGACACTATTACTATTCAGCTGTGGCAACTTTGGACAAACCAAGGAACCTTTCTGGTGCTCTGTTTTTTTTTTAGCTATAAAATAGATCTAATAGCTAGCATGCTTATCTTACAGAGTTGTGAGGTTCACATCCATTCTTTTATTTGAATATGTTTGGAAAAGTAGCAAACATCAATGAAGAAAAGACATGAATTTTATCATTTACAGAATTTTATCATTTTATAAGAACTGATTTCAGGCTGATTTCAGAAAGGTCTGGACTTACATGAACTGATGATAAGTGAAATGAGCAAAACCAAGAGAACATTGTACATAGCAACAAGATTATGTGATTATCAACTCTGATGGACTTGGCTCTTTTCAACAATGAGATGATTCAGGCCAACTCTAATTATCTTGTGATGGAGAGATCCATCTGCACCCAGAAAGAGCATCATGGGGACTGAATACTGATCACAACATAGTATTTTCATTTTTTGTTGTTGTTTGCCAGTTTGTTTTCTTTTTCTCACTTTTCCTTTTTTGATCTGATTTTTCTGGTGCAGCAAGACAAATGTGGAAATATATTTAGAAGAATTGCATATTTAACCTACATTGGATTACTTGCTGTCTAGGTGAAGAGAAAGGGGGAAGGAAGGAAGAAAAATTTGGAACACAAGGTTTCATAAGGGTAAATGTTGAAAACTATCTTTACATGTATTTTGAAAAATAAAAAGCTATTATTATAAATTTTAAAAAAGTAAAAACATTTTAGTGTAATTAGTAAGAGCACTGGACTAAGAGATGGAAGTCCTGGATTCCAGTCCTAGCCTTGATGTTTGTTAGTGACATGACTTTGTTCTAATTTCTCAGCTTCAATGAGTTTACTCACCATACAGGGTTGGTTTAATAATCAAATATGATAGTGTATATAAAGTACTTAGCAATGTCAAAATTTTCTATAAATATTAGGTATATATACCTGCTTTGGAATTAGGAAGATCTGGGTTCAAATCCTAACTGCATCTAGATAGGTGCTGAATCCTTAACTTTAAGTAACTTTCCATATGGCCTGGCATAGCCCCAAGGAAAAAAGAGCCAAAGGGTTAGAAAAAAATGTCAGTTTCTTTTTAGAGATCAAGTTCTTCCAGGCTTAAACCCATGGAGCACAAATGGGGGAATAGATCAGCACTCAAGGCCCTGCTTATTAGCTAATTATGTCATTGTTTCCAGCACTTAACAAATGTTTGTTGATGGACAAACATGTACATGTCATAGATATAGTATATATTTAATAAACAAAATTTATATATACATGCCTATATATTTATACATAAACCCATAGATAATAGATGGATGGAAAGATAGATAGATAGATAGATAGATAAGGTAGATAAGACAGACAGATATTTGCCAGAGAGCATATTTATCTATCTAGTTGCCAGAGAACAACTAGGATAGCTTATTGGACAGGGAGCAACCAAGACTTTATTACATCCATAAGTCTTGGAGTTGTCTGAGGTACAACGACATTTAAGTGATTTGCCTAAAGTCAGGAAGTTAGTGTCAGGAAACAGGATCTGAATAGAAATCTTCCAGCTCCAAACTCATCCCTCTATTCTCTTTTTCAAGCTTCCTTGATTCATTTTGTATCTCTCTTATAATAGTAACTTTTTCAACTAAATTCCTTTTCTCATCAAGAAGTACCAGATAAAATGTTATCTCTCAAAAGCAGGGCCTTTTTTTCTATTTCTTTTTTTTTGGGGGGGGGCGGAAGGGGGAAAGGGTTGGTTATATTACCAGTTCTTAGCATATTTCCTGGTGAATAATTAAAAATGTTTGATTAATTGACTTAAGTATTGCAATGGGTTACCTTCCCTATAGGAATTTACCCACTAGCATAAATTTCTCTGAAACAAATTCAAAATTTAAAAAGTAACTCATGAATATTTAAAGCCCAACCTCCCTCCCAACCTCCTTTCCACTTCAAAGTTGTTTTCAGACCATGGAGAGCTACAAAGAGTTTTACAGCATAGTCCAGGATCTTATTTTACCATTTTCACATCAGCAGGACATATCAAATTCAGTTTTTGTTTGTTTGTGAACTTAAAATGAGATTTTTTTTTCTCCCTCCCCATTACATTATATAACTTTTATTCTGTTTTTCTGTGATCATCTTTTGCCTTGAAAGTTATATTTACTTATATTAGATTTCATGGGTGAGATTTATTGGGCTGTTACTACTTGATAACTGCAGCAGCCTAGGGTCCCCCCAAATGCATAAGAAACTTCCAACTGGCTTCACTGGCAGAATTGCTTGGACCACATGAAATGAGAAAATATCTTGTTCTGTACTTACCTCCTGGTATAGTGTACACCTCCTCCTGCTTTATTCCAATCATTACTTTTTCGCTCTAGGGATGAAGACACAGTGTTCAACACTATTCTTATTTCTTTCTATTGCAAGTGGAAAGAGAATTTCTGCTTCTTTTTTTAAAATCCAGAACAATAATTTCATCTCTTCCACTGAGGCTTGTTGACATATGATCCACAATAGCATCTTATTTTGTTGCCTAAAACACAAAGAAGTTCAATAATTTGCTTGTGGTCACACATCTAATATGGTTGAAAGGCAGCACATGAACCCAGGTTTTCCTAATTTCTACAATCAGTTCGAAATTCCTTACTCCCAGCTGCCTCTCATTTATCCTTTTAATTGTTTTTATATTTACAGTTTCCTCTCCTCTTACCTTTCTTAGATACAGATTACAGTTACCACTTATGGAAATAATTAAAGGGCCTTTTGCATATCATTAAAAAATATAAAATAAATAGTTTTGCTAAAGTTCTTTCATTAGTAGTAGGGATAGACTATCCAATTTCCCAAAAGTCAATAAGGTAGATTCTCTCTTACTTTTGTCTATAGTCTATCCTGTGGTGAGATAAAATACCCTAGAATCATGAGGAGAACTGAGTTCTAGTCTCTTTTTTTCCCTCCCTTCTTCTCTCTCTCTTCCTTCTTTCCCTTTCTTCCCTTCTTTCCTTTCCTTCCCTTTTTTCTCTTCTTTCCCTTCCTTCCTTTCTTCCTCTTCCTTCCTTTCCCTTTCTTCTTTCCTTCCTTTTTCATTTCCTCTCTCCCTTCCTTCTTTTCTTCCTCTTTTCCTCCTTTGTTTCTTAAGTCTTCTTGAACAAAATAACTAATGTGGAAATGTTTTATGTGATTACATATGTATAACCTATATCAAATTGCTTACCATTTTAGGGAGGGCAGAGAGAAAGGGAGGGATAGAATTTGGAACTCAAATTTTTAAAAATGTCTTAACTTGTAATTGGGGGAAAATATTATTATTATTATTTTTTGCTGAGGCAATTGGGGTTAAGTGACTTGCCCAAGGTCACACAGCTAGGACTCGTTAAGTGTCTGAGGCCAGATTTGAACTCAGGTCTTCCTGACTTCAGGGCTGGTGTTCTATACCCTGTGCCACCTAACTGTCCTGGGAAATATTTTTTTTTAAAAAGAAGAAAAAATGTTTTAATGCAGTATTGATATAACTATGAATTTTTAAAGCCGTTATGGAAAGCAATTTGGAATGTTTTAAAAGTCATTGAATTGTGCTTAACCCTTTGAAAAAAATAATAAATGGACATTATTTATCAATTGAAAAGACCCTAAAGAAAATGCATTGCTAGCTACCTTTTACTCTCCTCCAAAGACCACCAGACTTCTCTCTCTCCTTTCAAGCTGAACCATTCTATTGAATGTGCATTGTCTCCCTAAATCACAAATCAAAATTGTGCTTTTGCTCCAGTGGTCTTCAGCAGCAGAGAGAAGATGGCCAGATTTGAAATATACTAAGGCTCAAATGATGATAGAACAAGCAAGCAAGAAAATTTATAGAAGAGGATCACATATACCTGAAATGTTTATAATGTTAAGACTGAGAAGGGAAAAAGTAAGGCAAGAGAAGAAGTGATATAGACTGGGAGTTCAAAGAGGGCTGCAGGGCTAAGCGAGGAAAGAAAATAAATGTAGGCAGCAGAAGTCAGGAAGAGAATTAAAAGGGTTGATGGTTGTGATTGGAAAGAATTTCAGAGTTCTGCATCATGGTTGTGAAACAATTATGAGCAATGAATGATATATAATGTATAGCTGCTCCTCTTCATCTTTCTGATGTGGAATGAAGGCAAAGGTCACATAATTTGGAGAGTTGTATAAACTGGGAGTCTAGAGAGTTTGAGGAGATAAGTCCTCATGTATGAGGGTAAGAGTTGGGGTAAAAAGGGTTATGATCCAGGCACAATATTTCTTGCCAAAGAAAGGTGGGATAACTTCAGGTGATAGATGGCTGCAATAAAGATCTTTATAGGATGATGTAGAGTATGGTATGAATCTCAAAAATAGATAATTTTCAGTTCTCTTCTAGTTTTAATGGTCTTTTTGCAGTATGTTTATTTTCCTTCAAATGTATCATAAAATCCAAAAATTCAAGAAAATCACAAGGGGAAAGGGTCCATTAATTTTTTTTAACTTTTCCCCTTACCTTTAGAATGGAAAATATATCAACTTCTTGGCTATAAAAAGCATTACATCCATTATATTACTTTGTATTTAAGGGACTCAGTTCATCTTTCCTAGAAAATTCATGATATCCTGAAGTGGCTCAAATATCTCAAATGATTATATTTATTAGGTATGTTTCAAAGGCTAATAATTGTATCCCTTCCCCTCTTTTACTCAAAAGTAATGATGACAAATATGCATGATAAGGATGTGTGGAAGTGGTAACTGCGAGATGTGGGATGGGTAGGTGGGGATGAAGGTGGGCACTATTGAGAATGAGGAAAAAACCTTTGGTGAGTGACCAGGGATAACCAGGAGTGAGGTACCAAAAAGATTTTGTGTTCTTCTTTTGAATTGAATGGATGAAATTTAGAGAATTGGAGGATTTTATATTAATAATATATTTCTTTATTTATTTTATATGTTTTGAAACAGCAAACCAACTTGACCTGAAAAACTGAGGCACTGGGCTCCTATGTTACAGAGTCATGAAGAGAAGCAGAAAGGAGAGATAGAGAAACAGCATTCATTCACTCCCAATGCTTTTGAGTGGCAGCAGACATCTAAAGAGTGTTGGGCAATGACAAGACATGGTGAAGTCTTGTATTAGAAGGGTCCTCCTTGTACTAAGGATTGTAAATATCTGAGGATTGTCATACCTCTTTTGGAATAATAGTTGATGATTTTTATTTTCCCATTTTACCTAATTCCTTTAAATACCTGTAGCACTCTGCACAGGTGGGCTTAGACCTCTGAAAGACAGTCATGTCACTATGTTACTGCAGGAAGATGTGACTACTGATTGGTTGAGAGAATTCTGAAATAATCAGAGGAGACAGAGAAAAAGTAATGTGAACTTTGAGTGGCAGATGGAAGCCCCCAACACTGCAGGCATATGGAGAAGAACTGGCAATATATCCTAAACATATCCCTTGATTCCTAATATCTTTATGCAAAGATTGCCAAGACTGGGCTAGATCTTGTTCTTGACTGAGCCAAGATTTCTTCTTACTCCTGAGTCTTGAAGCCCTCCACTCCTCTATATTTTGTAGCTTAAACTAATCTTTATAACTTCCTTCCTTGATTACTGTTTTGTCTGCTTTGATAAATGTCTTCTATGATTGTGTATGTGTATTGTATGTATGTGTGTGAAGTGTTTAATGGGAGGAAAACCAAATTGAAGTTAAACTGATTGTTTTTCTCCTAATCTGAGGGAAAATGTTTTTTGGTTTTTTTTTTATCCTGACCTGCAAAAGAACATTGTACTCCTAGACTGCAAATATTTAATGTGTGGTAATAGATAGAATGATAGCCCAATATCCCTCCTGAATTTGAGAGAGCAAAGCTGTAATCTTCCAGTGATCATTATGGGAAGGTTGCATGGACTGATAATGGAGTAAAATAAACAGAATTTTAAAATAGGGTACAAAATAATTGCCAAAATAAATAAAACATTACTGAAAGGGAGTTTATCTCTGAGTAACTTAAGAAACAATAATAGTTCCAGAAAAGAAGGAAACACTTCTCTCTTCTTGGTAGAAAGACACAGGATTGGCTCCTCAGACAAAATGATGTCTATATTATCACACAAGATCACTATGTTGGTTGATTTTGCTTTTTTTTTGTTGTTCTTTGTTTCAAAAGAGGATTCAGCTGGGGCAGAATGTAGTTACACAGAAATGACTGTTATAAAAAGGCAAGACATAAACCTTTAAAAATTAATTCCACCACTAAAATCTCACAATTCTCAACCATTAAAATGTGGTTCTGAGAAAAATCCTCACAAAATCTTAAGTGAACACTGTGTAATTATAATGATTAATCTTGACCCTAACAAGGAGAGAAGAAAATGTACCTTTCTCCTTTTTCTGCAAAGGTGGAGGACTGTGAGTGTGAGCATTGCCTATTAATGTAAAATTCAATTGATGTCAGTTTGGCTGAAATTTTTTTTTTCTTTTTTGTTTTATATTATTTGCCAAATGTGATGGTTCTCTGGGAAGGAGGGGATTAGAGGGATATTTTTTGGAAACAAAGGTAGTAGAAAAACAAAAGATATTAATATATGTGTTTCAAAAAAAGGTTTTTTTTTCTCTTCTAAGATGTAAGTAATTCTGATGATCAAAACTTACATCCTTAGTAACTTATGGAAGATTCTCTCCCAGTGCAAGGGAAAAGATGATTGATTAAGGTCCTTAAAAATGTTAAAATCAAAGGCTGACCCCACTTTGGGAAGATAATGTTTTAGACTAGAGGAAAAGGGTATGCTGCTTTATCTGGGATTTGCAGTTTTCTAAATGAGCAAAGAAATTTAACCAGATCATAGGTTTCTGGGTAGGGTGATCACTTATATACTTGTCTAGCAATTCTTCTGCCTGCATTAAAAGGGAAAATGGTGCAGGGGAGGCAGGGCTATGCAAATGAAAATGTAAATGAGGCACAGCCCTAGGTCAGCCAGACCAAGTTTGGAAGCTACTGCCAGATCTGCTTTAGGCCATTCATTTTACAAGGGCCAGACACCAGCAAAGCCAGTTTGTTTCCCCACATGTCACTCATCCTGAATTCATTTCATGTTCAGTGGGGGAAAAGGGAGTGGGACTGGTGAGGACAGATTGAGCAGATATTGGCTATTTGCAGACTAGTCAGCCTGTTCACCATCTGCAGTTTCCCTTCTTTCTGAACCAGGCTCATCAGCAAAGGTTTTCTGTGGCCATCTTAAAGTCAGCAATAGGCTGAATAAAAGCTGGTTTGCTTCCTGCTTACTTCTTCCACCTTTCCCCCTTTCTCCTGCCCCTTATAAGACAGGAAACCTCTGGGGCTGTGCTTGGATTTCTAATATATTTCCTCCCACCTGTTTCTACCAACATGTCCCCAGAGCCCCACTTGCATGCCAGGTTTCATGACCAGGCCAGCTGAGTGTGTTATAAATTATTTATGTGCTAATTATGCTTCATTAATTTTTAACTCCAAATCTTGCTTTCACACCAAAGAGAGATCCTACAATGCCATCATTTCCATGGCTTCTACAGAAAATGTGCTTGGAAAGGGAGGGGTGGAATTGGAAGTAGGATAGAGATGGTGGGTATTAACTTTTAATAAAGATACACTTTGTATTTTATAAATTATAAAACATATAAGGATGTATGTGTGTGAAAGAGAGAGAGAGAGAGAGAGAGAGAGAGAGAGAGAGAGAGAGAGAGA
>JAJPUD010000332.1:586906-635088 GCA_023553655.1 Myrmecobius fasciatus | reverse complement strand
AGAGAGAGAGAGAGAGAGAGAGAGAGAGAGAGAGAGAGAGAGAGAGAGAGAGAGAGAGAGAGAGAGAATCAGAATCAGTCTATCTGGGTGATTTCAACTTCAATGAAGTCCTCAGAGAGCCAGTTCAGAATTTTCAGAACATGTATCTTGTGCGGTTTTTTAAAAGACCTTTAAAAATGGAATCTTCTTTGGATAGTATCTATTCAGTTGCATCCTTTGCTTTACAATATCTCTTCTTCTCCCTTAGGACTTAGTGATTCAATCTCAGGGATGTTTCTATCAATCTTTATCCCATTCAGCCTCAGGAGATCACATATGACTATAGTGTTTGTTTTTTAATGGAAGAGAGAAAGGGAGGAGAGAGACACACAGAGAGACAGAGAAAGAGAGAACACACACACATACACAGAGAGACACATAGAGAGATATACAGAGACAGAGAGAGATGGGGAGAAAGACAGAGAGAGACAGGGAAAGAGACAGAGAAAGAGAAACACAGAGGGCGAAGCAGAGACAGACAAAGACACACACACAGATATGGAAAGGTAGGGGAAGTAAAAAATAAATAGGGGATGTGCAACTGGGCTGTAGAGAATCTGGCTGAATTGTTTCTCTGCGGATCGCTCTTAGAACAATGCTGTACCTCTCAGTTCAGACTTCATTAGGGGGCTTTTCACTTTTATACTACCTTTTCCTAAGTGTATTTTCATTCTGGGATTCATTTTAGTTTGGTTGCTTTAAGTGTAAAATGATATTGCATGTAACAATTTAATTTGCCTTTGTGTGAGTGTAAATTGTACTGCCTATCTAATTTTTGGTGTATGGGGGTGTATTTTATGCAGTTGTTAATCAACTGATTTTTATTGAGCTCCCTATTATTTACAGGGCAGCTTTGGAGGTGGGATATGGTGGAGGGACAAGAAAGATCAGTTTCTTCCTCTTGCCAGTTTCCCAGGTTTAGATTTGGCCCCTAAGAGCAGCTCTTCTTTCTAATCTGCACCTGCATTTTAAAATAATAAAACCAGTCTATTCAGGTTGAGAGCCTGAAAGAGAATGGAAAATGAGGTTTCTAATTTGCACTGGAGCCTGCAAAAATGTGGGATTCATAGAATCACATGCTCACAGATGAATGGTAGGATTTCAGACACCACTGTTGGTTAAGAAGGGAACAGGAATCAATGCAGTCAAGATAGAGAGATGTCCTTAAGGAGTTGGAGAGGCAGGGAAGTTTACCTGTCAATAAATTCTGATGAAACTGTCACCTGGAGCCCAGGAGGTAGAATCCTGCTTGCACATGAAGAAAAGCAGCCTGTGGAGAGGAGAGAGGTTGATTGTGCACATTTAGGGCTTATATGTCTCCTATAAATCCATGACACACCTACTTCCATCACTAAAGCAAACTAGAATTGCTCCTTGGCCCTTAAATCTACTTTAATGCTGATCCCTTTTATTAAGCAATAAAACAAATACAGTAATAGGTTTTCTATACGTTCCAGATGTTTTTAATGAGAAGTAGTGCAATATTGTTGATGGAGAGTGGGCTTTGGTGTCAGGACTTCCTGCTTCTTCATTGTGCACAAATCATTGAAACCTTCATGACCTCAGACAAGTGGCTAAGATTATAAATTATAGAGCATTCCCACTTCGCTTTGTGGTTGTGGGTTCCATACAAAAATGATATCACAGGTCCAATGTAAACAATAAGCACCAACACAAAATACTATTATTATCATTATTTTCTGTAAACACTCACACAAAAGATGATTCTTGCCCTCAAGGAGCTTATATTCTTTTGGGAGGATGTAAATTCACAGCTGCATAGATAAAGATACAAACAAAATAAATGCACAGTGACATATGACTTCTTTTAACATGCTTTGGATGTCCACTGAATAGGGCTCTACCTGCATAAAAAAAACCTGGAAAGGAGATGGGAAGAGTATCTTCTGTGCTTTGTCACTCAGAGTAGATGCTGGATAAGCTTTTCCCTAGCAACAGCCTAGTATTTGCATCCTGGTGACACTTACACACTCCCCATGTCCCTCATTTTTCTTACCCTTCTATACTCCAAATAATGCTTTTACTTCATCATCCCCCTTATGACAATGGAAAAATGAATGTTTTCAAATGTAACTGCTTGTGAAAAGGGGATCTTGTGGAAGGAAAAAAAAGACTTGTCTACAGCTGTACACAGAGTGATTTTTTTTTCTTTCTGGAATGCCTGAAACAATATACTGGGTTTGGGAAAGCTGCTAAATCCAGAAATTTCAGAATATCAATCAATCAATATATCCTTTAGCATCAACCCCTACCCACACTCCCTACCCCTGACTGCTCAGGGACCTGAGATACTTGTCTCATGCCTACTGTGGTCACAGATCAGCCCCAGGATCTGAATAAATTTATAATCCTCTGCCTCACATGCTTTGTGATATAGCCATTTGTGATATAGTCTAGGGAGGGTAGTCACCAGCAGTTTGCAATGCAAAGCAAGGTTCAACTCAGAGTTCACTAAGAATCACTAATAGGCTTCAACTCTGACTTCAATTTGTGCTTATTCCTCAGAAATTAATTAATTTTTAAAGGCCAGAACTAAGGAAAGAGCCAACAAATCCTTTGGGAGTCTAAGAGAGACTTATTTAGAAATCAATTTTTTAAAAGCCAGGTGGAAGAATTTTTTTTAACCAAATAGGCATCTTTTGGTTTAAAACAGAGTCTGAATAAATGCAGACTTAGATTCATATAGCTATTAAAGCAAAAAAACAAAGATTAGGGATCAGAATGTGGTCATTTTATTTGCTCCTCATATTGCCAAACACCCTGCTTTTTTCTGAATGTGACATTTAAAATGTCTCCTCTTACATGGAAAAGCCCTGTAAGGTTCAGCACATCATGAAAAATTAATAGGGTTTGAGTGGAGAAGACCATTCTTCTTCCCAGACTTCCTCCCTGTGGACTGTTATCACATGATGTTAAGAAACTGAGAGGTTTTCAATGCCTGGCTGGCATTGCTGAAGTAGGATTTTGTTCATGGTCCCTGGTACATTTTTATTCATTTTGGTAAGTTAGAGAGTATTGTTAGATGCCTTTAAGATCATTAGTTCACTCCCTTTAGAGATTGCCCTTGTGATAAAAATAGAAATAAGAAAACAGAACAATCTCAGCATCCTATGGTTTAATGTTGTTCAAAAACAACTCTCCCCCCACATCCATTTAAAAGCAATACACCAAGCTACTATAGGAAGAAAAAAGAACCAAAAACATTAGCATTGCAGCATAACTCCCCTCCCAAACAATAATGATAGCTCACATTTATGTAGAATTTAAAAGTTTGCGAAGGGCTCCATACACATTCTACTTTTTGGGGTCTCATTTTCTTCCCCTATACAATTTTCATAATAATAGCAGTCAATCTCATAGTGTTATTGTGAGAACTAAATGATGATTGTGTCTAACATGTTTTGAAAAACTTAAGAATCTATATAAATATCAGAAGATGTTAATGAGAATTAATATGGTATAATGGATAGAGAGCTGGTCTTGGTACCAGGAGGACTAAACTCACTTAAGTCCCAAATCTGATCCCTATTGACTGTATGACCTTGGACAAATAACTTAACCTTTCAGTGCCCTTGACTATTGTTTAAGAATGTAATTTGAAGAGCAGATGAAGGTCTGCATAGTATACATGGATTCTTTGCTAGGAAGCTCCTCCTGATACTGAGAAAATTAAAAGCCCAGACCACCAAAAAAAGTTTTATTAGTCTTATTTTTATTATCATTTTATTTGTGCCTAATGATAACTGAAGTAGATGCAATTAGAAACATCTCCATTTGACATATGGGCAAAGGCTAAATGAATTTCCCAGAATCTATCTGTCTGTCTTTTTATGTATTATATCTATCTATGTATGTCTATCTATTGAAGATATATGCATATATATGTATATATATTTTATATGTATATACATCTATATCAATCTATCTAATATGTCTATATCTATATCATTCTAATATATGTGAATGTATATGTTTATTTTTATTTATCTAATATATATGTATATATATCTATATCTATTTAATATAGATATGTATAAGTATATACATATCTATATTAGATAGTATATATATATCTATACTATCTAATATCTGCCTATATTTATATATATATATTTAATATATATCTACATATCTATATATAATATGTATGTATAACTATCAAACTAATATATATGTATACATATATCTATCTATCTATCCATACATGCATACACTTCTCTGAAACAGGATTCTAAAATCCAGCTTTTCCTGACCCAAGTCCTATACTCTATCCACAGTACCATGCTGTTTCTTACCTTATATAAATGTCTTTTCTTTTAGCTTACATAAAAAGCTTATGTAAGCTAAAGGAAATAAAAAAAAAGGAGGTAGAGGAGAGATTCATTCCCTTTTTTGAGCCTGGGTGACTGGAAGGATGACGGTGCCCTTGGAATAATAGGGAATTAGGAATACAGAATGCAGAGTGGGGAGAGTGAATTCTATTCAGAATATATTGAGCTTGAAATGCCCCCCCCCAAATTCTTCTTTAGAGTACTGGGTGAAGAAAAAACTGATGACTCTTCTTTAGCAACTGCAGTGCCCTGAGGGGAAAAAATTGCTTTGTAATTCTGCAGCTCTGGTGAGTTGCAAAGAGATATGACATAAAAATCAGAGCCGCTAAGCTTTTAGAGGAGCTGTTCTTAAGGGTTTTATTCAAGCCACCCTGAGCTAATGTTCAGTATAATAATAAGTTATGAGTGAGGTTATTTCCTGTCCAGAGGCAACTAGTGATAACAATATGGGAAGACTGATTTGGCTCCATACTGGACCCAGCTTTGGGGATGGGGAGAATTATGGGACTTTGGTACTTGAAAGGATCTAGGGGACCCTCTAGTCTAGCCATATGTGCACAAGCTTTCACTCTGTAACATGTACAGTAAATGGTCATGGAGCCTTTATTTGAAGATCCCTCCCCAATGAGGAAGAGCCCTCTTTCTCCCAAAACAGACAATTTCATTGACTGCTAACTCTATGAGTTAGAAAGCTTTCCTTTAGGCAACTAGATGGTGCAGTGGACAGAGCACAGGACCTGAGCTCAAATACGATCTCAGATACTTACCACTTACTAGTTCTGTGGCCCTGGTCAAGTCACTTAACCCCAAAAATAGTTTTCCCTCATATCAAGCCTAAATTTCCTTTTTTTTTTTTTGCCTCATCCATCCATTGTTCTTGATTTGAACCTTCGTTGGTCAAACACGGCAAATTTAATTTCTCTTTCACTTGACATCCCTTCAAATACTTGAAAATAATTGTTGTGTTCCCCCTAGAGTTTCTAAACTAAAAATCCTTCAAACCTCCAACTGAATCTCCAAGTCCTTCCTCATTCTGATTGGACACTTTCGAGCTTATCAATATCCTTCCTGAACTGAGGTGATCTAACATGAGCACAAGACTTAAAGAGATGCAAATTAACTGGGGTAGAATCAAGCAGGAGTACCAATCACCTCCTTATTCTTGAATAATAATAAGCTTCTTAATGCAACCTGGCTATCAAAAATTATTTATTAAATGTCTAGCATATATCAGCAAAGTACTAACTGAGGTCTCATAGAAAGATAAAAATAACCTTGTCCTCAAAGAGAGTAATTCTAATTGATATAATAGAATTAGGTACATACAAGAGACATACAGAGTAGATAGAAGGTGATCTGAGAGGGAAGACAAAAAAAAAAAACAACCTTGTTTATAAAATGCAATTTGATCTGAGACTTAAAGAAATCCAGAAAAACAAAGAGGCAGAACTGAGGGGACATAGCACCCCAGGCAGGAAGGTCAAGCAGTGCAAAGGTCCAGTGATAGGAGTCAGTCTTATAGGCCAGTAATTGCTGGGTAATAGAGTATGTGGAAGAGAGTAAGCATTAAAGGTGGGGATAAGTAGGAAAAAATAAACTTTGGAAAATTTTGAATGCCAACAAAGGGGGCTGGTTTTGACCCTGGAGGTAACAGAATCTAGGATGGTATCAATGGATAGAGCACTAAGCCTGGTATCAGAAGACCTGAGTTCAAATTTATCTGTATGACTCTGGGAAAGTTGTTTGACCTTGTTTGCCTCAGTTTTTTCATCTGTAAAATGGGGGTAATAATACCACCTATTTTCCAGGTTCTTGTGAGGATCAAATGAAATAATAATTATTACTTGCCAGGCATGTGCTAAAGTGATGATGATGAGATAAGCATGATAAGTGATGAGATGAGCATTGTGTAAATCTTACTCTCATCAGGTTGGGCTCTAAAAGTGTGTATCAGACATTTTATTTCACATAGAAACTTGTCTGTTGCTAGAGGGAAGGGGGAGGGAAAGGAGGAAAAGTAAGGGACAAACTAATAGAAGGGAAAATAGAAGAATCAGGGGAAAGGAGTAAAAACAGGGGGAGGGGATCTAAAGGGTGGAGTATTGTTTGGGGGAGGGGGTCATCAAAAGCAAAGTACTGAGGAGGTGGGAAGGGAGAAAGGCGAAAGGAAAGGGGAAAATATAACTTGGGTAAATAAGATGGCAGGAAATAAATAATTAGTTATTCTAACTGTGAATGTGAATGGGATGAACTCTCTCATAAAGTGGAAGCGGATAGCAGACTGGATTAAAAACCAGAATCCCACAATATGTTGTCTACAAGAAACACATCTAAAACATAGTGACACATATAGGATGAAGGTAAATGACTGGAGCAGAAAATATTATGCTTCAGGTGAACAAAAAAAAAGCAGGGGTAGCAATCCTTATCTCAGATCAAGTAAAAGCCAAGATAGATCTAATCAAAAGAGATAAGGAAGGAAACTATATTTTATTAAAGGGTACCATAGATAATGTAGCAATATCTATACTAAATATATATGCACCAAGTGCAATAGCACACAAATTCCTAGGGGAGAAATTAAGAGAGATGCAAGAAGAAATAGACAGCCAAACGATACTAGTGGGGGATCTCAACCTTGCTCTCTCAGAATTAGATAAATCAAACTACAAAATAAACAAGAAAGAAACTAGGGAGATAAACCAATTGTTAGAAAAGTTAGGTATGATAGATCTATGGAGAAAGTTGAATGGAGACAGTAGAGAGTTTACTTTTTTCTCAGCAGTCCATGGAACCTATACAAAAATTGACCATGTATTAGGGCATAAAAACCTCAAAATCAAATGCAGAAAAGCAGAAATAGTAAATGCATCCTTTTCAGATCATGATGCAATAAAAATCACATGCAATATAAGGCCAGGAGAAAATAAACCAAAAGTTAATTGGAAATTAAATAATCTAATCCTGAAGAATGAATGGGTGAAAGAGCAAATCATAGACACAATCAATAATTTCATCCAGGAGAATGACAATAAGGAGACAACATACCAAAATTTGTGGGATACGGCCAAAGCAGTTATAAGGGGCAATTTTATATCTCTAGATGCTTACTTGCATAAAATAGAGAAAGAAAAGATCAACGAATTGGGTTTATTATTAAAAAAAAAAACTAGAAAAAGAACAAATTAAAAGCCCTCAATTAAATACCAAATTGGAAATTCTAAAAGTAAAAAGAGAAATTAATAAAATTGAAAATAAGAAAACTATTGAGTTAATAAATAAAACTAAGAGTTGGTTCTACGAAAAAACTAACAAAATAGATAAGCCTTTAGTTAATTTGATAAGAAAAAGGAAAGAGGAAAATCAAATTGTTAGTCTCAAGAATCATAAAGGAGAACTTTCCTCCAATGAAGAGGAAATTAGAACAATAATTAGGAGTTACTTTGCCCAACTTTATGCCAGTAAGTTTGATAATCTAAATGAAATGGAGGAATATCTACAAAAATATAGATTGCCCAGGTTAACAGAAGAGGATATAAATTATTTAAATAGCCCCATATCAGAAAAAGAAATAGAACAAGCTATTAACCACCTCCCTAAGAAAAAATCTCCAGGGCCAGATGGATTTACATGTGAATTCTACCAAACATTCAAAGAACAATTAATTCCAATACTACACAAACTATTTGAGAAAATAGGGACAGAAGGTATACTGCCAGAATCCTTCTACGAGACCGATATGGTGCTGATAGCTAAACCAGGTAGGGTGAAAACAGAGAAAGAAAACTATAGACCAATTTCCCTAACGAATATTGATGCAAAAATTTTAAATAAGATATTAGCAATGAGATTACAGAAAGTCATCTCCAGGATAGTACACTATGACCAAGTAGGATTTATACCAGGGATGCAGGGCTGGTTCAATATTAGGAAAACTATCAGCATACTTAATTATATTAATAACCAAATTAACAAAAACCATATGATTATCTCAATAGATGCAGAAAAAGCCTTTGATAAAATCCAACACCCTTTCCTATTAAAAACACTAGAGAGCATAGGAATAAATGGGCTTTTCCTTAAAATGATCAGTAGCATCTATTTAAAACCATCAGCAAGCATCATATGTAATGGAGACAAACTAAAACCATTCCCAATAAGATCAGGAGTGAAACAAGGCTGCCCACTGTCACCATTACTATTTAATATTGTATTAGAAATGTTAGCTTTAGCAATAAGAGAAGAAAAAGAGATAAAAGGAATCAGAGTAGGTAATGAAGAAACCAAATTATCATTCTTTGCAGATGACATGATGGTATACTTAGAGAACCCTAGAGACTCAACTAAAAAACTACTAGAAACAATTCACAACTTTAGCAAAGTGGCAGGATTCAAAATTAATCCACATAAATCATCAGCATTTTTATATATCACCAACAAAGTTCAGCAGCAAGAGATACAAAAAGAAATTCCATTCCAAATAGCAGATGATAGGATAAAATATTTGGGAATCTATCTGCCAAGGAAAAGTCAGAAACTATACGAACTAAATTACAAAACACTTTCCACACAAATAAAATCAGACCTAATCAATTGGAAAAATATTAAGTGCTCATGGGTAGGCAGAGCGAACATAATAAAAATGACAATACTACCCAAACTAATCTACTTATTTAGTGCCATACCAATCAAACTCCCAAGAAATTATTTTACAGATCTAGAAAAAATAGTAGCAAAGTTCATTTGGAAGAACAAAAGATCAAGGATTTCAAGGGGATTAATGAAAAAAAAGGCAGATGAAGGTGGCCTTGCTGTACCAGATCTAAAACTATATTATAAAGCAGTGGTCATCAAAACCATTTGGTGCTGGCTAAGAAATAGAGCAGTTGATCAGTGGCACAGGATAGGTTATCAGGACAACCTAGGCATTAGCCTTAACAATCTAGTGTTCGATAAACCCAAAGACCCCAGCTTTTGGGATAAATACTCTCTATTTGGCAAAAACTGCTAGGAAAATTGGAAACTAGTGTGGAAGAAATTAGGGCTTGACCCATACCTAACACAACATACCAAGATAAGATCTAAATGGGTTCAAGATCTATATATAAAGAAGGACTTTGTAAGCAAGTTAGAGGAACGTAATATAGTTTATCTCTCAGACCTGTGGAGATGGAACAAATTTATGTCCAAAGAAGACCTGGAACTCCTAATTGAACACCAGATGGATAATTTTGACTATATTAAGTTAAAAAGTTTCTGTACAAACAAAACAAATGCAGACAAGATTAGGAGGGAAGCATCAAATTGGGAAATCATCTTTACATTTAATGGTTCTGATAAAGGCCTCATTTCTAAAATATATAGAGAATTGTCTCATATATATAAGAATTCAAGCCACTCTTCAATAAATAAGTGGTCAAGGGATATGAACAGACAATTTTCAGATGATGAAATTAAAACCATCTCTAGTCCTATGAAAAGTTGCTCCAAATCACTATTGATCAGAGAAAGGCAAATTAAGACAACTCTGAGGTACCACTACACACCTGTCAGATTGGCTAAAATGACAGGAAAAGATAACAATGAATGTTGGAGGGGATGTGGGAAAACTGGGACACTAATACATTGTTGGTGGAACTGTGAATGGATCCAACCATTGTGGAGAACAATTTGGAGCTATGCTCAAAAAGTTGTCAAACTGTGCATACCCTTTGACCCAGCAGTGTTTCTACTGGGCCTATATCCTAAAGAGATCTTAGAGGAGGGAAAGGGCCCCACCTGTGCAAGAATGTTTGTGGCAGCCCTTTTTGTAGTGGCTAGAAACTGGAAACTGAAGGGATGCCCATCAATTGGAGAGTGGCTGAATAAATTATGGTATATGAATGTTATGGAATATTATTGCTCTGTAAGAAATGACCAGCAGGACGATTTCAGAGAAGCCTGGGGGGACTTGCATGAACTGATGCTGAGTGAAACGAGCAGAACCAGGAGATCATCATACACAGCAACAACAGTATTACATGATGATCAATTCTGATGGACATGGCTCTCTGCAACAAAGAATTGTCTCAAACCAGTTCCAATTGTTCACTGAAGAAAACCATACACACCCAGAGAGAGGGATATGAAATATGGACCACAATGTAACATTTTCATGATCTCTATTGACATTTGCTTGCATTGTGTTGCCTTTCTCTGATTCTTTTTTTTTTCTTGTAGATAGGATTTTTCTTGCATAACTTCTCAAGCATTTCAACATTATTAACATGTAGTGGACTTCCTGCCATCTAGGGGAGGGGAGGGGACTGGGGGTAAAATTTGTAATGGAAAGCTTTGTAAAGATCAATGCTGGGGAACTACCCATACATATGTTATACAAATAAAAAGCTTTAATAAAAAAATAAGAAACTTTTGGCTGCCAAGAATTAAACTGGATGTCAGGGAAGCTATTCTATAAGCAATAGGGATCCATGGAAAGTTCTATGGTATATAATTTTTGAAAATCATTTTTTCTTTCTAAACAGGAGCTTTTTGAGTTCTTTTCTCTTCCCCTTTCTCAGGTTTGCCTTAAGACTAAAGATTAGCCTTTTTTATTAATATCTTTTCACATTCTCTTTGTCTATTTATAAAGCTAAGATGTGGATCAGTGCCTCTGCCCCCTTCAGTTATGACTAGGTGAGCAAATGTGATTTTTATTTTCTAGTAAATGAAAATCTACCCATTGCTGGCAGGAAGGCAGATTAGAAAAGACAGTGTAAAGGATTTTCAATGGGACTCTTTTCTTCTGCTTCAAAAGGCAATTGGAAATAAGGTTGGAAGAGGAAAGAAGAGAAGGTAAAGGGTTAATGTAGTCCTAGGATAACTTTGTACCAGCCCCAGATGGAATCTCTCAGAACCTCTTAACTACTTTGGCTGAATGTCTGAAACAACAAGGGTAAAATTTCTTAAAGAGTTAAGTACTTTACAAATCATTTTGCTTCTAGAACGGAGGGGAGCAAATGAAATATAATCACTTCAGCAGGACGTTGTGTATATTGTATCAATCTCATGGAGCAAATATTACCAAGTCATATGCAATAAATTCTTATTCATTATTGTTGGGAAATGTAATATTCTGAGAAATATAAAAATTAAAATGAACAGAGAGCTGCCATATATACCAGATGTGGCCAGAAGTTGGGCCCTGTCCCCACTATAACTTTTGGCAAGTAAGGTAACTTCACTCAGCCTCAGTTTTCCCATCAGCAAAAAAAGAGAGAATTATACTTTCCCCAGACAACTCTCTAACTTTTAAAGTCTGGCCATCTTGGGATTTCCCATACCAACAACATTAGAGGTCCTTGGCATATAAAACTTTCATAATCCACTTCATAGGGTTGTTGAGAGAATCCAATGAGACAATCAATCAGCAAACATTTATTGAACAACTTATTTGTGCCAGAAACTGTACAAAGTCCGTGAAATACAAAGGCATAATTGAAATAATGTCATGCATCTAGGCATTATGCCAGTATGGTAAGGCAGCTTGCCATGCTGGAAGGAACACTGGATTTGGAGTTAGAATTTTGGTTCTGTTAAGAACCACTGAGGTGAGCATCTTCAAGTCAATTCCCCTTTCCAGGACTGCTTCTTCATTTATAAAATGGGACGGTTTTATTAGATGAACTCCAAGTCCTTTCCTATAATCTCTGGAAAGAGTAGACAGCCTTGCATAGAGGGAAAATACTATGTTCTGGCTTTTGATTGCAGCCACAATTAGTATGCCATAAACATGGATGATGAGACATAACATGATCTTGGTTTTTGTTCCTTTGACTTTCCTTCTTAAAGAGGACCATGACATCAGAGAAGTGATGCCATGAAATGCATCTGCATCACTTTCCACTCCAGAGTCATCTAAGTCCACTGGCAAGATATAGATCAGGTTGACTGGAGATGGTCTTGGATGAAATGGAAGACTCTTCAAAAGCTAAGGTCTTCAACAGGTCTCTGGTGAGAGAACAGGAATGATTCAGTCTAATCAATCGCCACTATTGAGAAAGAAAATCAAAGTATATGCTCTCTGGAGAATGCATCATATAGATCTTTATATGTCTATATCTTTATATATAAACTCACATACACACTTAGCATCCATTCAACTTTGCTTCTTTCTCAAAACAAATTTCTAGAGTCACAAATATTAGATTCATAGGAAATAATTTCCTAACCATGTTCCATATTCTAGATGAATTTTTTTCCATTTCCTTAGAATACTGGTTTTGTGCATAGTCCAAGTAGGCATTCACCTATATGGTCTGATTCCAGTGGTACTATAGAAAGGTTTATTGGTCCAAAAGCATTTTCCACATTGGCTTACTACAACTCAACTACCTACAATTAGACATTTTTTTCCTTTCATGGGATAATTGCAACTTCTAGGAATTCGCTTCTAAACCAGACATATTCCTGGAAGTAGAACATTACAAGCAATTACCATCCATTACCATCTTAACATGACATGGGCTAGCTGATTAATTTTAGTCACTCTACAAATCTCAAGGGAATAGGATTCCTGGTAGATAAATTTCTATGGGCAGTTGGGCAGTATGGTCCAAGTTTGGCTGAGAAGAGCCATGAAAAGTAGTGAAACATGAAGAAAAAGAGACAAAATGAAGTCACTTTTTCCCCAGAGTAAAGACAGAAAATAACAGGAGTCTTCTGCCAGAGGATCTCTCATGTTTGAAATTGTTATGGGTATCTGAAATTTGTATATATCTCTGGGGTAATGGTTATTCATTAAGGTTTTTGTTTTTCTCTTTTTGATAAAACTTTTCTTAGCATAGCAAGTTTGCTCTAGCTCACCCTACCAGAACTAGGAAAGCTCTGGGTTTGTAGAGGGGATCACTGAAGGTTTTAGGTTCCATCTTCTTTAATGCCTTCAGTTCGAGCCCCCAGCAACTCATTTCTCTCATTGCCAGGAACCCATGATGGACAGTTATCAAAGCTACTTAGCTTTTTTTAACTTTTACAAAGGGATATTTTCTTTAAAAATAGCAGTAACAAAAGTATAAATATATCATTCTCCAATACTTTGGTATACTTTCTCTTAACCCATCTCACTCTCTGGGGAGAATGGGCTCAACAATGAACAGAATTTCTATATAGAATTAGTTCCATTGAATACAAATCCAAAGGAGATATCAGCACCAGATGAGTCTCTGTCTACCTATTGCTAAGTGGCATTCCAAAGATCACCCCCAAAAGCCATTTCATGTTCTTCAGGACAATGATATAGAACCAGGGGCAAAAATCCAGATTCTGAGATGACGAGACACTATTTTCTCCTCACACAAAATGCAAGAACAAATGGCAAGGCAGGCAGAGAATCCATGGTCTGTATTCACAATGCCACATGGCCTCCAAGGGGACAACATCCAAGATTCTTCCCCTTACACCTCAGGTGAAGGAGTCAGAGATCCATGAGATTTGAGCAGCTTAACAAAATGCAGCCAAGGGGAAAAAATGGCTAAGGTCCACTCAATTTTGAATGCCTCCTATTCACTACAATAAGACTGTTGTTAAACTATAAGAATTGGACCAGAACCAGAATATAGATCATTATCCTGTATTACTCCAAGTACTTCCATCATGCTTCTTCTGGAAGCATGCTCTCTCACATAGGGAGATGCTTTCTGAGTTCTCTGCACATGGGCCAGGCCCTTTTATACTAGTAATATTATAAACTGTCCACTTTAAATTGGGGGAAATAGTCTCAGAATACTCTCCCTCCCTCCCTCCTTCTCTCTCTCTCTCTCTCTCTCTCTCTCTCTCTCTCTCTCTCTCTCTTTGTCTCTGTTTCTCTCTGTCACTCTCTCTGAATCTCTCTGTTTCTCTGTCTCTCTGTCTCTGTCTGTCTCTCATTCTTATTCTCATTCCTTGTCTCGGTCTGACTGTCTTTTGTCTGTGTGTGTGTGTGTGTGTGTGTGTGTGTGTGTGTGTGTGTGTGTGTAGGGGAAGTTAGAATTTTGTTTTCTTTAGAAATAGAATATCAGTCTAGATAAATGAGTTAATTTATCCAAATGCACCAGGTTTTCTATGCTTTTAGGTTTCTGACACAAGTATTACATACTTCAAACATATCCCAGTTTTATCTATAAAACAATAGACCTGGTGTTTTTTGTTCATCACTGCTTTAGGAAATAATAACATTACCTGACCTTTATGTAGTGCTTTGCAGTACAAAGAGCTTCCATTTTGCTTTCTTCAGTTCCACCCAAACTGGCCTTCTTCATATATACCATTCCATTCCATTTCTGTATCTTTCCTTAGACTATCTTTCTCCCCCTGATTCCTCTGAACTATTTCTTCTCTCCCTTCAAAAAAAATCACCTTGTGCTTATTTTGTATTTTGTTATATATCAACATGTACATTAAACATGTCATCCTTCCCTATAGAGTGCAAGCTCCCTGAGGACAGGAACTGTTTCATTTATTCATTTGATTCTCAGAACTTTTTGGAGTTGCTAATATATATATATGATATGTGATTTTGTTGGTAGGGAATTTTCTATGCGTTCATTTCCTATAAGTTGGTTAGTTGTCTTGAGCAATTGTGATTCTCGGTGTCTCTATCTCTCTGTGTGTCTCTTCTGTCTCTCTTTTTAATAAAGGAAATTCAAGGCTGTGGTTAAGTGACTTTCTCAAGATTAGACAGCTTGCTAGTGACACATTCAAAATCAAACCTAGATTCCTCTTTTCCCTACATCAGGGTCAATATGCTACTTAGAGATCTCATTCATCTTTTTAAATATGCATTGATCTTGCCACAATTCCAATGGGCAAGCTACAAGTCACTCTTCATGTAATCTTATGCTGAAAAGAAATGACTAGTATTTTTTCATTAATATAAGTCCAAGTCACAAGAGAAATTGCCCACATGCATATGTGATCTAATGTGCAGACTAATGTGGGAAAATATTTTTATTAACAAAAGGACATTTTGGTTCATAAATTCCAACATGTCATGGTTGCCAAAAAGAAAAAAAAATAAATTTCAGTTGAAAAGCACAGGGTTTCTTTTAATAATGAAAAATGCCAGATGAGTGCTCCACTAGTGTAATGTTATTGTATTGGAAGGAGTTATAGATTTTATGAGATATGACTTATTTATGAAAAAAGGATGGGGGAAATTGATTTTTTTAAAAAATTTCTTCTGCATTACCATCTAAAGAAGGAAAGACTGCAGAAACTCATAGTAAATTCTACAAAGACAATAATGCACTTTTAATAGAAGACAAATGCTCTGAGATACTAAAATGATTAATCAAAGAGATAAACCTTCCATTTACATCTGTCTGGCATCACATTGGAATTTTTTGAGGTCATAGTTCTGGAGATATAAAATCGGAAGCGTATCAGATTGTAGATTGTAGCAGAATACTTACTTTCTTCCACACTGCAAAATTCTGATGGGGAAAACAAGGCAGATATTCAAGCAACATGCACAAAGAAGATGTGCTCTCCCTCTAGCCTGCCTAGATTCAGGTTCAATAAAATTCTGGTCACGTTGGAGGGAGCCCAGCCCTGCTTGCATTTAATCAGCTTGCAGAGAGTTAGTGGGGCATAGAGCCTTGTTGATCCAGCCCCTACATCCATAATTTATTTCCCCTAAATCAGGCTGGGCTCATTTCCCAGCATTTGACACATGATATGGGAAGCTATATAGGAAAGACTACATGCTACACTGTATGCATGTTCAAAGCACTTACAAATGTAGATCAATTCTGCCACTTATACAAAACGCAACCTAGTGGAAAGTCTTCTCATTAGAATGTTGTGTAGGACCCTACCTGCCCCCACTTTGGCAAGTGGGGTAGACACTGGATCAAGAAAATAAAACCTCCCACTCCCTGCAGAAATTGATGGGTCAGAGGGTATACCACATTTATCATCTTTCAAGCTGGCACACTGTCTCTGGGCTCCTGATTTATTCCCAGTGTATCTGGAAGGATTCTGAAAGAGAAACAAATAATAAGAAAAGATGGAAATAGGACTCCAAATGCCAACATAGTGCCTAGAAAGCTGACATTGGTGCTCTGGAAGATCTGAGTTCCAATCCTGCCTCAGACTGTTAATATCTGTCTAATCTAGGCTGGTCATTTAAATCCTTTAATCCTGTTTCTTTATTTGTAAAAATGTAGGGTGTTAATAGCTGTTTCTTATTGTTGCACTCAAATAAAATAATGTATGTAAAGTGATTCGCCAACCTTAAAGTGCTCTATGGACCACCAGGGTAATAAGGAACTTTGATAAGGAGTTTTGCCCCCTTTCAAATGAAAGGTTTTCTTGATGAAATGGCAGGAGCATCATACTGTGGAAGTTCTACTAGAAAGAGAATCTTTCTTGTGCAGTAAGATAATTGTATAAACACATATGCATATATTGGATTTAATATATATTTCTACCATGTTTAACATATATTGGACTACTTGCCACCTAGGGGAAGGAGTGGGGGCAAGGGTTTTGCAAGGGTTGATGTTGAAGAATTATTCATGCACATGTTTTGAAAAATAAAAAAAAACCTTTAAAAAATAAAATAGATCTTTTTTTTATTAAAAGCTTTTTATTTGCAAAACATATGTCTGGGCAGTTCTTCAACATTGACCCTTACAAAACTTTCTGTTACAAATTTCCCCCCCCCAGTCCCCTCCCCTGCCCTAGATGGCAGGAAGTCCACTACATGTTAATTATGTTAAAATACTTGACAAGTCGAATATATGTATACATATTTCCACACTTATCTTGTTGTGCAAGAAAAATCATATCTACAAGAAAAAAAATCTGAGAAATGAAACTCAATGCAAGCATAAAATAGATCTTTCAAAAAAAAGGAATTAAAAGAATCAGAAGAAAGCAGGAAATCCTTCTTTTGTCATTTAACTACCTACATAATCACAGGTGATTCACTTATCCCTTCCAAAATTGTTTTCTTATCCATGAAATGGGAATAATAATATCTAAAATGCACATCATTATGCAGGATGTTCTGATGTTCAAATGAGATAATGCTGGAAAGCAACATATTCTAATAACTATATATATGCATATATATTAAAGTCTGGATTCATGATTTCGTCGATGTTAGAAATTCCTTCTACCAATAAATGTTTATAGAGAATTGTCTTAATTGAGGACAACTTTACCCATTAAGATGTGCTGCTTCTCAAAAAACTATATAAATCTCAGATATGAATTTGACAGGCTATTCATCATTTTTAGTTCATTAGTGATCAAATCCAGTTAGCTATTTTCTTACCTTACTAACAATTGAGAATTTATATGATGTTTTCCAGGCTTCACTTAGTTTTCAAAGATCTTCACATACATGGTATCATTTTGTCTTCCTGACAATCTTGTGAAATAAATGGGCTTGGCATTTTTATCCCTTGTCATTTAATACTGTCACTCTGTCTCTCTCTCTGTCTCTCTGTGTCTCTGCCTCTGTCTGTCTCTGTGTCTGTCTCTCTCTGGCCCTGTCTGTCTGTCTCTTCTCCTTAAATCACTTAACCCTGTTGGCCTCAATTTCCCCATCTGTAAAATAAGCTGGAGAAAGAAATGGCAAACCATTCTAGTATCTTTGCCAAGAAGACCCCAAATGGGATTTCAAAGAGTCATAATGTGAAATGAGTCAACAACAATAACAAAAGGCCTGGTATCCCTAACTCCTATTTAAATAAAAATTTGAAGCAAGTAAGGAGACTGAAGCTTTAGGGGTGACTTGCCTGCGGTTCACAGTGAGTGGAAAAGTGAAAGTTCCAGGTCAATCACTTTATGAACTCACCCAATCATTTAAAAATGATTTCAAAAGTGACAGAGCGAAGCATCCAGCCCATTTGCAAAATACACAGCTGTTCCAGCACTCCTCTTCTGCTGTTACAAAAAGGACCTGATTTGGGGGACTGCTGGTATTTATAGCCAGGCAAGATCAAAAAGCAGTTCCTTGCTTATTTGCCATTCGGAGGCTAGCCTGGGTGTCCCTTGTGACTCATTTGGTATTCAGCAGGGGCTCTGGGCCTGCCTTCCTTAGTACAGCTCTCATGAATCCTTAATTCCATTTGAGTTCAGCAATGCCAGAGCCACTTTCCATCAACCTGCCCACTCAGCTGCTTTGAGTCAGCCTCCCCAGTGCAGTGTCAGGCTCCTTTTCTGAGATGGATTGGGTGCTGGACAGCTCATGGTAAGAGACAAAGACGTTGAAGGTCAGTCGGACTGTAATCTTCCAAACTGTGCTATCCCAGTTCTCTTGATACTGAATTGTGACAAAACTATATATGCAGAGGATCCAGAGTCTTAGAATTGGAAGGAACCATAATTCTCTGGTCCTCACTAATACCCTTCCACTTTACAGCTAACGAGATAAATTCAGAGAGGCTAAATAAGTTGTCCAAAGCTACACAACAAACAGCAAAGACTAGACTCTAGTTCTTTCTATACCATCTTTCCATCTGTTTGGATTTGTGTGCATGAATTTTTTCTGTCTCGGTCTCTCTGTTTCATTCTCTGTCTCTGTCTCTGTCTCTCTCTTTCTATGTCTATCTATCCATCCATCCATTCATCCCTATCCATCCATCTCTCTTCTCTCCCTTTTTCCTTCCCCTCCTCTCCCTTTTGATTCATTGATCTATCTACCAGAGAAGAACTAAGATGGTAAAGGTGCCATAAGATCATCATGTGAAGGAAATAGGGATTTTTTAAGCCTATAGAAAAGAAGACTTGGAATTGTGGGATTGTTAAAGGAGTCTTCAAATGTTTGAAAAACAGTGATATGGAAGTGATATTAGACTTGTACTGCTTGGCCTTAAAGAGCAGAATTAGGAGAAAAAGATATAACTTTCAGAATGCATTTTAACCTGAATGTGAGGATAAACTCCCCCATCATTAACATTTTCCAAAAATGGATATGGGATGCTTTGGGAAGCCCTTACTGGAGCTCTTTAAAGTGGGTCTAGATGATTAGCCATGAGTTATACTGTAGAGGGATTCCTGAAATCTCTGATAGTCTACAGTTCTGTTATTTGGACAAGATATATGGGATATTTCATATTTATCCCTCCTTGACTCTCAATTGCATGGGTTATTTTGGGAAAAAAATAGGCCTGGAATATCGGCAGTTGGGGATGCAGTGGGTAGAACACCAGGCCTGGATTCAGGAACACCTGAGTTAAAATTTGGCTTTATACACTTCCTAAGTGTGATCTTGGGCAAGTCATTTAATCCTGTTCACCTCAGTTTCCTCATCTATAAAGGAAGGAAATGGCAAATTACTCTAGTATCTTTGGTCAAGAAAAGGACCTGGTATCATCCCTATGTAATTTCAGAGGTTCAAATAAAAAAATTGAAATTTTTGAAAAATTAAGAGGCTCAAATGGGATTCATGGGGATTTCAAGTGAATTAGGAAAATTCTTGGTGGTGAATTAGGAAAACCCAATTAATAGTAGCAGCAATTAATGGCAAAATGATAGTTTGCTGAGATGTCCCATGCAATATACTTGTTTCCCACTGGCAACTATATTCATCTGCATCCCTTCTGCTAAGTTTCACTCCAAGTTTCACTATCCACAGAGATACTAAAGGGCATAGGACATTTCAAAATAATCTATATAGCAAAGAGACGCATCACAATACAGCCCCTTCATAAGATCAGCAAGTCCTGATGTTTGCCACCTCACACTTTTATGGGAATTAAACCAACATAGAAAACAGCTTTATTCTGTCCAGCAAGTTTGGTAACTAGCATATATTCATCTTGTTGGTTAGTTAACCCAGTTAGTCTTTTAAAATATACTTACAGGAACACGACTTTAGAGAGCTGATTAAATGAAATATCATTTCCCTTTTTTCTTAGAAGTGGTGGACTACAGGGACATAATGAGGCATATGCTGTCACCTACTTTGATTAAATGTTCTTCTTTCTTCCGGAGAGCTCTCTTGGGGGATTATTGGAAGATGACAGCATTGTGGAAGAAAAAAAACAATGTTGATATATTGAAAAATATGATGAATGGTTTCATTTTTTATTGGAGAATAGAGAATAGAGACAAAAAAGAAAATATACCCACAAATACTGAAAGACTGAGTTACTTTCGGAGTCCCCCCTTTTAATTCCTACTGGATTCTTTTGTCCTGTGGCAGGGCAGTATCCTGTCTGGAAGTCTTATAGCAGTGAATCTCTCAAATGCCTTTCCTACCAGATGGGTGGGAGGAGCTGTAAAAATAATTCATACAATGATTTATTCAGTAACTAGGTCCCACTGGAAGAAAATAAAACACAGGCTTAATAGCTGAAGTATGAACATGACAGGTATCTAAATGATCAGAAATTTACAGCTCCCTGAAACCCACTACACATGTGTGGCTGGCACACACAATTCTTTAATCAACCTGGGCTTGGATCTCACATATCCATGGCAGGTCAGAAGGGGTGAGCGATTCCAATCAATACCCAGTTGTTAGAGTAACAGCCATGTCCGTTCTGGATGGCTGACGGGTGAAAACATGTTTGTTCTACTTAATGTGACACAGTCCTGTCAAATTAACAAGCACGATGGCAGAAGCAAGCTTGCTTAATGGGTCAGAGTCAGTTTCACAGAGGATTTATCATCAACCTTCAACCAAGGGACCCCAAACCTCATTAGCAAAGGTTTATTTGTAGGTAATAACTTAAGGCAAACCTTGTACTTCCACCAGCATTTGTCTGTTTTGCAAAGAACTGTAAGTGATTTTCCTTATCAAAAAGGGCCCTTTTTGCTTTCATAAACTTCTCCTCCTCATACTTGGGTTGGACTAATGTATTCTGGACAACATGGAGGATTTAAACAACTGTGTCAAGAGATTATTCATAACCACACAATATGCTTGCCTGAAACAGCTAGACAATAAAGGAATAAGGGGTTTTCAGATCTTGAATTGTACAGAAACAAGGACCTTAATCTTCAAATTACTTTTAATATTGAGATTTACACCTAATACATACATATATATGTATATACATACATATATATATATATATATATTTACCTTTCTAACTTGACAGAATCAAGACTTTAAGTCAGATTGGTGTTAAAATACAATTCATTGTTAGTGAGGATATAGAAGCAGAACTTGAACAATAACTGGAAATTTTTGTGCCTGGAGTTAAGGGCACAAGAAGTGATTTCAATTGAGAAATTGAGACTGAGACATAGTACACTGGTACTTGACACTGGTATGAGGATGTTCTTGGAAAGGTACCTTGGACAGAGAAGCTCACACTAGTCTAAAAATCAACAAAAGGGGTTCTCAGCACTCTCTGAGTTTGGGACTCTGGGATAAAACTCTGATTGCCCAATACTAGTTTACGTCTCTGAGGATAGCTGAGAGAGGTATTTCTTCTCATCTCAGCCCTGGGGGGGGGGGGCGTGTAGCAAAGGTACATACATACCTGAAATATTCTGATTTTTAAGGTCATCTCTTCACTCTATGGCATATAGCAATATGTGTTAGAAAGAACACCAATTAAAAGGCCATAGGAAATGGGTCAAGAGTTTGAATGAGATCTTACAGGTCATAAAACCAAGGCTTAAGGAGATTGAATCACTTAGCCATGGGTGTTCAGGTAATGTCAGAAATCAGATTTCAACACAGGTCCTCTGATCTGAAAATCATTGAACTTTTTATTGTACATTGTAGATGATATTAGATAATGTGTTTGTGGCCTAGAGTCTTGTCTTAGTTCCATTGTTAAACAGGAAATAATTGCATAACTTTAGTAGGAGAAGAAATTTGAGACTTGAGGTTAGAATACTTGGTTCTTAGCCCTGGTTTCCTAATAAACTCATTAAGGAGCAATGATCATATTCCTTGTCCTCTATGAACCTTAGTTTCCTCACAGCACTGTTGTGAGAGGCAAATGAGGAAATAAAAGTAAGTCTTTTCTGTGCTCCAGATCTTCTATAATCTACTGTAGTATACTACATTATTCTGTACCAGGGGTGGGGAAACTTTTTTCTGCTAAGGGCCATTCAGATATTTATAACATCGTTCATAGGCCATACAAAATTATCTACTTATAGAACTCAAACAGTGAAAGGTTGTTCTACCTAGCTTCCAGCTCAGCATCTTCTCCAATTGCTTTGACAGAACCAGGCAAAATGATTTCATGGGCCTTATACGTTCTGCAGACTGGATGTTCCCCACCCCTGCACTAGACTATAATAGAGTTATACAATTATATTGTCGTTCACTCATTTTTCAGCCATGTCCAACTCTTTGTCTCCATTTGGGGTCTTCTTGGCAAAGATATTGCCATTTCCTTTTCCAGCTCATCTTACAGATGAGAAAACTGAGGTAAATAGGTTGAGGTCCAGCATCACAAAGGTGTTAAGTATCTGAGGATTCATTTGAACTAGATCTTCTTAACTCCAAGGCTGATACTCTATCCATGAGCCACCTAGTTTTTCTTATACAATTATATTTCATTATTACTATATATTATTCTAGATCATCTATGTTTTCCTAGACCATACTTAAACCACAGCATTCTATATCCTTGAATTCTATAAATTAACTAAACCAATTTCTTTTATTGAAGATATTCTACATTTAATAGAATAATTAACTCAGTAATCTAATATTTTATATTTCTGTGCTGCCATACATGTGAATAATTACACTTAGCCATATGGTCCGATTTGGTGTGTTTCTTGCCTATTTCATCCTGATAATCTGGCACAAAGTGCCTACCTAAATATACCAATGGAGTCCTTGGGCTGTCCATTGATTTTTATCCCTTCTTTTCACACTGTGAATGCCTATGGAGTTAGATAACAAACTAGAATAGAAATAATGAGGCTATAAAAAGAATTTTCTCTCTCTTTACACACACACACACACACACACACACACACACACACACACACACACACCATCTAAATAAATGAAACAAGTACTTTTTAGAAGACAGATGACCAACTAGCAATATTATCATAAAAATAGTAAAACAATATAAAACAACTTCCTGATTCAAGAATTTTAAAGTGAAAATATTGCCTGGTTCTACATGGAATCGGGAAAATTAGAAGCAATTTCCAAATGAAGCCTAAATGATACTTTTCCAGTGACAGAAAAAGTCCATTATAATATAGACTTACTTTCTGGAATCTGTTTATACTATGAGTTTGATTCACTAATCAATCAACAAGAATTTAAGTGCCCATTTTAGAATAAATACTGTGCTAGGTAGCATGAAATACAAAGGAAATTGAAAGGTGTTGTCTCCCTACCCCAAGAAGTGGTTCATTATAATTTGGATCACAAAAGTCCTCATTTGGGAGGGATTGACATAGAGGAGTAGAAAAATTCCTGGATTGGGAATCTGGAGCCCTGGGTTCTAGCCATAATGCTGTCAGTCATTAACACTTATTAAGTGCTCAGTGTTAAACCCTGAAAATACAAATAAAGGCAAAAGACAATTTCTTATAGGAATTCACCTTCTAATGGGTAAGAAAAACATGCAAATAGCTATGTATGAGCAAACTACTATATATGGGATAAATTGGAAATAGCAGAGGCCCTAGGATTAAGTTCTTTTAGTTATATGATCTCAGGCAAATGACTTTGCTTGTCTAAATCCTTTCCCCCCTCCAAGATGATGGGATGTAGTAACTGCTGCCCCAGAGGTTTTTTTTTTTTTGTAATTGTCTCTATTTGATGGAAAAAAGTAAGATTTGAAGTTGGATTTCCTAGAGAGGCCAGTCATACTTATCTTGTGTCTGATATATGCCAGCGTTTCATCGGTTTCTTTGTCTGCATAGACACAGCTGAGATTGCTCATAGTTGGATGGGAGGCAAAGCACTGTAGCTTAATTTCACTAGAGCTGCAAGATTTGCTATAGGGAGGAGATGGTGCTTTCTTAAGGTCACTGAGCATGTTATCCATCACTTCTGAAAATTGCTTCTTGTCTGACCGAGCTGTGTGACCTTCCTTATGAACCTAGGGCTTCAGACTCCAGAACCAGTGTTCTTGAGAATATAAGGGATTGGTGACTGAGAGACTTGCAAATCATTCCAGATAATGACAGTCAAAGGAAAGGGAATTATTACCCTGAAGAAGCAAAGACATATTGGGAAATATGATTACTGTCTTCAAATATCTGAAGGACTGCCAGGGGTGAAAGGGCTTAACTTTATTCTGCTTGGCCCCAGAAGGCAATGAATGAGGAAGATGCAGAGTCAGGCTTTATATCAAGAAAAACTATTGACAGAGCCATCTATCAAAAGTGTGATTGGAAACCTCATAAATTTAAAGGTAGGAAGGATGCTCTAGAGAGATGGGACTATCTTTTACCTTTCTGTGTGTTCCCAATGCTTAGCAGTGCCTTATACACAGTAGGTGCCTAATAAATGTTTATTGACTGACTGACAGAAAATGAAAGAATTGAAGCTCAAAAAGTTTAAATGATTTACCTGAGTTTACATAGCTAAGAAGCACTGATACCAGAACTGAAAGCCTTCAGCTTTGATGCCAAAATGAGAGCTCATCTCACCATACCATACTGCCTCCTGGGTGTTGAGTTCCCTGTCACATTTTCCCCAGAACTGGCTAATAACCTCTTGTCATATTTCATAAAGGGGCCAGACTAGGTGACCTCTCAGATTCTTTCCAACTCAGAGATTTCATGATTTTTTCATCATAATTACTTCCTCCTTTATTGGTTTAGAGCAAAAGAGTTCCCACCTCTTGACATGATTGATTTGGTTGTTTTTAAATGGTCACTTAACTGCTTCCCCAGGAACCCAAAAAGTCATTTTGAAGAAATGGAGCACAGATGAGCTTTTCCTGAGTTGTTACCAAATTGCAGAAACCTCTGGAGGAGATAGCAGGGCATGAACTTGCATGTTCCTAATTAAACTAGATTCTTTCCATTTTCTGACTTTATTCCCTAAGAAATACAAGCAGAACTTGTGAAGAAAGGAAAATTGACTCCTTTCCTACTTTTTACAAATCCCTGATTAATCATTTAAATATCCATAATATTTTAAATTTTCATTTAAAATTATCTTTTTTTCACAATAACAACATGAGAAAAAGAGAAAAATAATTTTATACATGGGGAATCTGAGGCTCAGGATAATTATATGACTTATCCAGGATTACACAGCTAGAAAGGAGCAAAACATAAGTTGCTAGAGTTGAAAGCTTGGTCTACTGGAAAGGTTATTGGACCAGGGATCAAGATTGGTTTCTGGTCCTGGCTCTGCTGCTAGTGTGTCATATGGCACACTGATTTCCTTTTCTTTGTTCTTTGTTACCTTCATCTAAAAAATGAAGAATTAATATAGATGGTCTCTAACATCTCTCCCAACCCTTAGAGTATATAAATAAAGCAGGGTATTAGGGGCATTCTTCCAGGGCATTAACTTCTGGATAGTGGATTTCTTCCCCATGACTGGCTTTCCTTGTATCTTTATTAGATCAATGCTTTTCACTGTGCCATGTTACCAAGTGCTGGTAAATATTTTACAATCAACTGGTGTGTATGTGTGTATGTGTGTTTGTGTGTGTGTGTGTGTGTGTGTGTGTGTGTGAGAGATGTGGCTGTCTTACAATGTTAACATTTCCTCTAACATTTTCTTTTCTTTTTTTTTTTTTTTTTTTTTGCTTTTTTTGCTGAGGCAAATGGGGTTAAGTGACTTGCCCAGGTTCACACAGCTAGGGAATGTTAAGTGTCTGAGACTAGATTTGAACCCAGGTCCTCCTGACTTCAGGGCTGGTGCTCTATCCACTGCACCACCTAGCTGCCCCTCCTCTAACATTTTCTTAAGTCTTGACAGTCAACAAAACAAAAGGCCAACTTTGTAGCATTTGCTGATTTCCAAATGTTAAATGCTAACACTGAAGATTAAACAATCAGCTCTTTTATTGAAAGTTTAGGTTTCATGTTTTGTTTTAAGTTTTGCTTAGAGTTTTATTTAGGTTCCATGGCTGCGACATAGGACTTGGTTAGAAGATAGGATACCTTGGGGAATGGATTGCCATCTTGCTATCACTGCACCAGATCAGGACATGCTATTATGTGCTATTTACACTCCTCAAAAAATGCTCTAAATACAAGAATTCCTCCTTATAGATTTGAATCTTTAGATTTTTTAGACTAAAAATAAGTAAAAAATTATGGACCAGGAACTAAGGATGTAGGCAAAAGACAATCCTTGTTTTCAAGGAATTCATAGTGAGATAACATGCAAACAATTCTGCAAAAATAAGAAATATACAGGATAAATTAAAGATAATCAACAAAAGGGAACAAGAAAAACTTCCTGTAGAAAGTGGAATTATTTTAGCTAGGAGTTGGAGGAAGCTGAAAGTGGACACGAGAGAAGAGAAAATGACATTTTCCTACTTCCTTAATATATTACACCAGAGAACTCAGGAAAACCCTTAAATCCAGATTTAACTTGTTCTTATGCAAGAAGAGATGCACAGCAATCAGACTTATATAAACCTGAGCCTGTCAGTAAACATGGTACAAAACCCATTATGAATCTAAGACCTTTCTCCAAATAAAATTTAGTAATTGACTGACCTTGGGAGGCAGAGAAGCAGTAGAGTGGGGAGGGACAGTGATTGGAATATTCAGTGCTTAGACCTTGAACTTTGATATCAGAGGAAGAAAATGAGCTCTTTTTACAGGCAGATACTGAGAGTCTGGACATTGACATTCTTCCAGATACTAAGCTATTAACTGCTTCTTTTTGACAGGTACAGAAACCAAGATATTAATTGTGGAAGCTGAGCCTCATTCATCAAAGATCAACCTGAACTGGCAAGAACATTTTCTAGCACAAGACAGAAGATGAATCAAGCTTTTTGTTAAAATATCCTGCAAATGAGGAGATAAACATGATAATGAATTGCATTTTGGATTCTGATATGGAATGCATCAGGCACTAGGACAATTAGTGAGCAATGGTTAGACTGTAGAACAGGGCCTGGGTGTGACAGATGTATTTTATAGCAAAATAATGCTCAGTAAAAAATTTCTAGTTAATTTAATTTTCTAGTTAGGTAAGGTAATTTTTGTAATTTCTTGTTGAAAAAGTTTTTTTGGGGGAACTTTTTTTAAATCAAGCTTTCAATTAATTTAAGAAAAAAGCTTTTAAAAATGCCATCTTCCCTTAATTTTGGTGTTGTGATATATATATATATATATATATATATATATATATATATATGAGGCTAAATCAGGACAGTAGTTTAGTGTTGTAAGAGTGCTATTATTGTAGTAGTTAGTCTTAGAGGTAATGCCAAGGTAGATTAGGATAGTGATAGAAATGGAGAGGGCAGAATATTTTAAGTAAAATCTTTAGGAATTGAAACTGATTCATGAAGATGAGAAAAGAATCAAAAGTTAGATGAATGGCACACAGTAGGTATTTAATACATATGTATTGAGTTAAATTTAATTTATGCAATATAATTTAAAAGTTTTATTGTTGCTTTTGTTATATTTCCCCTTATTGAACTCTCATAACCATGAAAATTCATGAGGCCAAATGGACATTGTGATAGCAGCTGACAGCATGTGCTACACACTTTATCCATGGTCTCTTTTCCCTCTAGCTATTGTCCTTTCTTTCTTTCTTTCTTTCTTTCTTTCTTTCTTTCTTTCTTTCTTTCTTTCTTTCTTTCTTTCTTTCTTTCTTTTTTTCTTTTTTGTTCTGTTTTCTCTAGGAACCAGACTGATCTTTTCAATCAGAGTTCACTTCCCCTTTTGTGTTGTTTTCATTTTTATTTCTATCCTCAGCCAATTTATTACAAGTTTAAAACTGAAAGAGACTGGACTTTGGTGAGGCCATATACTTTATTTTACAGCTGAGGAAACTGAGACCCACAAAGGTTAAATGGCTTATTTCAAGTCATTCAGGTAGGGTCCTAGAATTATGTGTTTAGAGAAGGAGAGATTTAGAAGATGTCTATTCCAATCCCTTTTACAAATAAGCAATTAAGGTCTGAAAGCTGTGATTTGCCAAAGTCGATAACAGAACAAAGATTTGAAGTCATATGCTATAATTCCACTTATGGATTCTTTCCCTTATATCATGCTGTATTCCCTTAGTATGGGTGCTTCATGGGAGTGGGGTTGGAGTGGGGAGGAGCATCTAAAAATGAGGAAGATGGTTCAATGGAATGTAGATGGCAGAACCCTGCTTATTTTCCAATTTTGTCCAGGACTCAAATTACAAGACAGAAAAAAGCAGTTTTAATTCGGAGAAATTCAATTTACGAAACCCTAGCAATTATACCTACATCATTGCTCATGATGTTTCAGGAAGGCAGCTTACAAATAGAAGCATGTTGCCCAATTGATTTTTGAGAAAATTGATACCAACTTTGAATAAAACCAAAGCACCAACATCTTGATTACAAATGCTCATGGCAACCACAGAGAAATTTGCACTGAGAAGGAGCACCAAAACAAAACCCCAATTGCTAGAATCAAGTTCTCAAAAATTCAAGACTTTTAGTCTCTTTCCATCATAATCAGATCTCTTCATGGCACTCCAAAGTGCCAGTAAAAGCACTCCAAAGTGCCAGCAAAAGCACTCCAAATTATAATAACTGATATTTCTATAGCATTTCAAAAGTAGTAAAGCAATTCACATAAATTTTCTTATATGATCTTATCAGCCCTGTGAGATAGGTACTGCAGGTATTTATTATATCCATTCTACACATGGTAAAACAGAGATGTGTTACAGTATTTCTGATGCCCATTTTGCAAATGGGGAAACTGAGGCTTAATGAAGTGAGAATGGATTTATTCTGCTTGGAATCAGAGACCATAGGCTGTAGGGAGTATTGGAGGTAACACAGAAATTCTTACTGTAAAGTAGGATCTTTCTAGCAACTGGAATTAATCAAAAGTGAAAACAAGTTACTCTGGAATCTTATGAGTTTCCCCCTCACTCACAGTTTTAGCAGTTTGTCAAATATGTTGTAAAGGGGATTTTAAGTCAAGAGTGAGGCAGTCTCCAAGGTACCTTCTTACTTTGAAATTTTGTGACCTTTGACTTGCCCAAGAACATAAAACTCATAAGTTTCAAAGGTGGGATTCAAAACTAGACCCTCCAAATTCTAAGTCTATTAGTGCTCCACTATGTCTTTGAAACCTTTGAATTCAATGATAATGATGATAATGATGTCTTGGACCTAGAGTGAGGACGAAGACTGTCTTCATATTAGCTAGATGTATAATCATGGGCAAATCATTTAACCTCTGAGGCTTAGGCAATTCCATGATTTTTAAATTTAATGCCTTTTAAAATTTAAATTAAATTAAATTAAAAATTTTAAGTGTCTTTTAAATTATAGATGAGTTGTATCATCAATATCAACTATATCAACAAAATCAAAGATTGTTGATGTATTGGCAAGGGGCTAACATAAGAAAGAGGGAAAGGGCTTGTTTAAATTGACCCCAGTGGGAAGAACTCATGGAACTGAATGGAAGTTGTTTTTTTTTAGGAGTTTACATTTTATTTAGGAAATACAACAAATTTTTTTATTAAAACTTTTTATTTGCAAAACATATGTATGGGTAATTCTTCAACATTAACCCTTACAAAGCTTTCTGTTACAAATTTTCCCCCCTACTCCCCACGCCTCCCCTAGATGGCAGGAAATCCACACTACATGTTAATGATGTTAAAATACTTGACAAATTGAATATATGAATACATATTTCCACACTTATCGTTGTTGTGCAAGAAAAATCATATCTACATGAAAGACATATCAGATAAAGGAAACACAATACAAACAAACATCAATAGAGAGCTTGAAAATGTTATGTTGCGGTCCACATTTCACATCCCTCTCTCTGGGTGTATATGGCTTTCTTCACTGAATATTTGGAACTGGTTTGAAACATTTCATTGTTGAAGAGAGCCATGTCTATCAGAAATGATCATCATGTAATATTGTTGTTGCTGTGTACAGTGGTCTACTGGTTCTGCTCATTTCACTCAGCATCAGTTCATGCAAGTCTCTTCAGGCCTCTCTGAAATCATCCTTCTGGTAGTTTCTTATAGAACAATAATATTCCATAGCATTCATATACCATAATTTATTCAGCCATTCTCCAATTGATGGGCATCCATTCAGTTTCCAGTTTCTAGCCACTACAAAAAGGGCTGCCACAAACATTCTTGCTGCATGTGGGGCTTTTCCTTCCTTTATGATTTCTTTGGGATATAAGCCCAATAGAAATGCTGCTGGGTCAGAGGGTATGCACAGTTTAATAACTTTTTGAGCATCATTCCAAATTGCTCTCCAGAATGGCTGGACCCAATCACAGTTCCACCAACAATTCATCAGTGTCCCAGGCTATGGAAGTTGTTCTGATGAAGATTTTGACTTGATGGAAAGCAATACAAGGCAATCAACAACAATAACCAAGCAACTAATCAATTTCCACACAATTAGAGTTATCCAAAAATGAAACTTGAGAACTTGAGAAACAATGAATTCCCACTGTTGAAAGCTAATGCTAAAAGACTACTTGCAAGGGTTGTTGTGGAAAGAATTCTTTTTTTTTTTTATTTTTGCTGAGGCAATTGGAGTTAAGTGACTTGCCCAGGGTCACATAGCTAGGAAGCGTTAAGTGTATGAGGCCAGATTTGAATTCAGGTCCAAGAATTCTTACTTACATGTACTTTACAAATTTGAGATTATGTGGTAAGGGCTGCACATTAATTTTGGAGGGATGCTATATAGGCTAGATTGGAGTGAGTCTAGATTGAAAGGAGAGTAGTTAAGAAGCTATTGTAGTAGTTAGTTTTGGGAAGAGGCAATGGCGTTCTACATTAGGGTGGTAACAATAGAAATGGAGAGAATGGAATATGTTCAATATAAATTGTATAAGTAAATTCCATGGGATTTGAAACTAATTAGTTTTGGTAGATGAAGGAGAAGAAAAAACCAGAACTTGGATGTCTGGGGTGATAATTGTGCCATAAATAGAGAGAGGTCAAGAGGAGAGGCAAGTTAAGTGAAGAGGATGATATAAAAGTGGGTAAGGGAAAGCACAGAGTATTAAATACTCTGTGAACAGAAGACCAGGAACAGGGCCTTTGGAGATGTCCATAGATGATAGAAGAATTCATGGGAGCATTGGCTCTGGAGTCAAGGGATCTGGTTTTAATTCCCATCTCTAATGCTTGATATTTGGGCAAGTTATTTAATATCTTTGGGCCTAATTTCCATATCTCTATAGTAAGAGGGTTGGTCTATATGGCTTCTGAGGTCTATGACACTCTTTCTCCCCTCTTTTTCTGCTTTAAATTACCCAGAGTCTTTATTTGTTACATCAGTTTCACTAGTACAACTTTATCTAAGACCCTTGCATTATCAATTAAAATTTAATGAATATACACCTGTCAGATTGGCTAAAATGACAGGAAAAGTTAATGATGAATGTTGGAGGGGATGTGGGAGGGCTGGGACACTGATGCATTGTTGGTGGAGCTGTGAACGGATACAGCCATTCTGGAGAACAATTTGGAGCTATGCTCAAAAAGTTATCAAACTGTGCATACCCTTTGACCCAGCAGCATTTCTATTGGGCTTATATCCCAAAGAAATCATAAAGGAAGGAAAAGGCCCCACATGTGCAAGAATGTTTGTGGCGGCCCTTTTTGTAGTGGCTAGAAACTGGAAATTGAATAGATGCCCTTCAATTGGAGAATGGCTGAATAAATTATGGTATATGAATATTATGGAATATTATTGTTCTGTGAGAAACAACCAGCAGGATGATTTCAGAGAGGCCTGGAGAGACTTTCATGAACTGATGCTGAGTGAAATGAGCAGAACCAGGAGATCATTATACATAACAACAACAATACTATATGACGATCAATTCCGATGGACATGGCTCTCTTCAACAATAAAATGTTTCAAACCACCTCCAATTGTTCACTGAAGAAAGCCATATACACCCAGAGAGAGGAATGTGAAATGTGGACCACAACATAACATTCTCATACTCCTTGATTGATGTTTGCTTACATTGTGTTTCCTTTATCTGATATATCATTTGTGTAGACAAGATTTTTCTTGCACAACAATGACAAGTTTGGAAATATGTATACATATATTCGATTTGCCAATATTTTAACATAATTAACATGTAGTGGATATCCTGCCATCTAGGGGAGGGGTGGGGAGTTGGGGGAAAAATTTGTAACGGAAAGCTATGTAAGGGTTATTGTTGAAGAATTACCCATACATATGTTATGCAAATAAAATAAAAAAAAATAAAATATATATAAAAAAAATTAATGAATATTTACAATACATATAATGTGACCTCAGAGCACGTGGATGCTAAGACTCCTCCAAATCATTCTGCCCAATATTAACTGGTAACTTCTAGATCAGGAAAGAAAATAGGAAGGCCGCATTTAGCTGTTCTCTTAGTAGTTGCTTCTATACGTGGCTCTGCCTTGGTCGTGATTTTCAGTGCATGGCCTTTCCCTTAGACTCAGTTTCCTAATACTGAAAATGAGTGAGTTGAACTAGATGATCTCTAAACTCTCTACCAGCTCTAAGTCAATGCATTGATGACTATGACTAAATATGGCTTGGAAAAATCTATTAGTTTTTCTTGAGAGAAATGTCCTTTACAAATTGACTCAGAAGGCTAGAGCCTATAGTCAAGCTCCAATACTCCATTTCTCTTGGAGAGACATTATATATACTACTAGGCACTGGACTTATTACTACCTATAATTGATCCATCAAGATAATGAGACTCAGGAGAATAAACAAAGAGGAAAAAGTCTTGAGTTCCTTTGATCTGGCACTTCAAAATTCAGAAGCCAGCGAATAAGTTGTAGCATTTTTAATCAAGACACTTCATCACAAACTCTTAGAATCCTAGAATTGAAAAGTGCCTCAAAGGTTATTTTGTTCTATCCCAGTCTAAAGTAAAAATCTTCTTTGTTATCTCTGAAAGGAGATCAAACCTAATTTATTAATTTTTTTTGCATTTTTAAGTCATGTATGACTTTTCATGACTTTCCTTCTCCAACTCATTGTATAGATGGGAAAAGTGAATCAAACAGGGTTAAGAGACTTGCCTAGGGTCACATAACTAGTTAGTATTTAAACTCAGGACTATAACTCTTTTTTGACTCCAAGTTTGACATACAATCCACTGTGCCACTTACCTGCGTCCAATTTATTGATATATGACATTACATTATGAAAGGAACTCAAGGTTGAAAGGGAATCAGAGCTCATATAGTCTAACTAATCAGTACCTGGGCAAGAATCTATTCTGAAAAGTGAATGATCAATCACTTCATGGCAGAATGCTGATAGAGATGGTTTGCTCTCATTTCTCATTACCTTTCCAATATCATCTCTTGGTTTTGGCTAAGGCTACCATGTTATAATAGATAGGGTATTGAACTTGGAGTTGAAGAAAATCTATGTTGCAATCCTGCTTCAGATGGTCACTAGCTGGGTAACTCTGGGAAAGAAGCTTAATAACTCTATGTCTCAGTTTCTTCATCTGTAAAATGAGGAGATTGGATCTGATGACCCCAAAAGTCTCTTTCAAGGCAGATTTAGATGATCCACAATGAAGTAATTGCTATATCTTATGACTTCCTCCATATTGGTTCATTAAATATGTGTTGCATACAGTCTTACTTAGCAGATATACACATTCCCTTGTAGCTATTTTAATTGTTGTCTTTTACAAGTTTTGCTTTCCTTAGCAGCACCATCTTTGATATTCCTAGCACAGCCCCAAGTGTTCTTGGCGCAAGGTAGTGGCAATGCTTCAGGAAAGAAGCCAGGGGCAGGAATAAGATGATATAAGTTTTCCTCATTTTGGCACCAAAAGGGAACCCTTTCCCTTGACATTTTGGGTAAATTTTTTGAAGACTTCAAGCTTTACACTTATTGTTATTGATCAAAGTCTTAATATTCAATTGTGAGAAACAGAGATGGGGAAATTCAGCTGAATAAACAAGGAAGGACTGAACATTTCAAAGGCTTCTACTATTTCAGAGCTCTGCGTTAATTAAATACTCCAGAGCTGGAATGAACCCCTGAATTACCAAACAGATGTCCCTGAGGCCAGAAGCCTATGTCAAATGATACCTTATTTCTTTCTTCTCCCATCTTGGACAGAAGTAAAAATTCTCTTAAAAGTTCTCAGGAAAGCAATGAGTCCGAGTTTCTAAGTGCACTGGTAAATACTAATAATGGTAAAGAGCAAGAGGATTTATAGATGTTCTCCAAGCACATCATTAACAATTTAAAAACCTATAGAAATTGCCAGGTCTTTATTAATGTGAATAATGAATGCCATGGAATGGTTGCATTATTCAAATTTACTATTTGAAGTTATAATGTAAAATATGGTAATTGGTTCCAGCCTAGTGGAAATATGCAATATGAATTTGAATAATGCAACCAGCCATGGATTCATTATCCACACTAATTGGGATTCGAGCTTACTTTAAAAACAAGCAAATTTCACTTCACTGGACACTAGGTATATGCCATTACATGTTAAATGTGGTCAAAAGTGGTCTACTTCAGAAAAGTATATTAAACAGCTGAGATTCAAGAGTGGAGTCAAAAGACTTTCTATAGATAACAGGCTAAGGATCTCAATCAATAATGTAGACACAGGAACATTGAATAAATTAGTGATGTGGATTTGTTTTTATAGCAAGGGTTGGGTGAAGTGATCCACAGTTAACCACTCTTATTTCTGTTGCCAATTCCCCCCTCCAATGACTGACTCATTGCCTAAATGGGTCCCCTTATTTTCTTCTTCCTTGCCTTTTCCCTGTCACGCACAAATCCTGTCTGTCAAAATACTTCATTGTTAAATTTTGTTCTTTCTCTTTTCTGGTAATTATCCTGCTTCTCCTTGGCTTTTGGTGACCTAGCTTTATGAAGCTTCTCTATTTCCTCATCTTTTCTCATTAGGAGCTGGGTTCCTCTTCTAGTTTGACTCCTGCATGTATCCATTTTAATCCAAATCATTTAGTGGCCATCGTCTCTTGGTTGTCGCTACTTACTGACAACCTTCAGGTGGGATACTACTGTTCTTTTTTTTTTAAAGAAAGAACAAACACCCTCACCCTCGAGATTGGCAAAAACCTCATCAATTATAATCCTGAGCTCTGAGGTTGGCCATCTCCAAGTCAGGAGGTGGGAGATCCAGATCATCCTGATAAATTAGTGCTCTTTTGCTATGAATATAGCATTAACATAGGATTAATATAGTATTAAATATAATATATAGGATTAATATATGTAGGATTAAATATAGGATTATAGGATTAAATATAGGATTAAAACACTGCATTGATATATTACATCCTAATTTAAGATGACCACATAGTACATTTACCAGATCTGTACATTGTGAAGTTAGGTCATAGCCAGCCAATAATCATTGGCCCAAAATTTGTCTATTTATTTTTATTTTCATTTTTATTTATTTTATTTATCAAAGCTTTTTATTTACAAAACATATGCCTGTGTAATTTATCAACATTGATCCTTGCAAAACCTTGTGTTCCAAATTTTCCCCTCTTTTCTCCCACCCTCTCCTCTAGATGGCAGGTAATCTAATACATGTTAAATATGTTAAAAGATATGTTAAATCCAATATATGTATACATATTTATACAATTATCTTGCTGCACAAGAAAAATCAGATCAAGAAGGAAAAAACTGAGAAAGAAAACAAAATGCAAGCAAACAACAACAGAAAGAGTGAAAATGCTAAGTTGTGGTCCATACTCAGTTCTCATAGTTCTTTCTCTGAGTGTAGATGGCTTGCTTCATCACAGGATTATTGGAACTGACGTGAATCATCTCATTGTTGGAAAAATTGGCTCAAAATTTAACAAACAGTTCTGTTTTTGAATTAATCAGTTTAAAAATCAAAACAAAACAAGCAACTCCGTCTCCCTGATAATTCATGCAAATTAGTGTACAGGAGATAAATTCCTTGTACAAGAGACATATTAATATTAAATATTAAACTGCTTTACTGGCCTTCTCACATGTAAATAAGATAACCAAAGCTTCATATCCCTTAAAAGTGCAAAGATATCCATTCAAATCTGAAAGAGGCTCACTCTTTAAAAGACACAGATTCAATTGAAGCATATATATATACATATACACATACACACATATATACATATACACATACACAGAGACACACTCATGCAGATACACATATGTGCATATATGTGTGTATATATACATACACATATACATATATGTGTGTACATATTCTCCGTCTTATATATATATATATATATATATATATATATATATATATATATATTTAAGAATGGAAAAGTTTGTGATGACAACTCAGGACCAAATCATAACTCCCAGAAATTACAATTAGATGATTCTTAAAGAACCGGGACTTATTAACCTATACATGCAAGGAAATAGTAGACATTATTGAAAATTTTACATCTATCCAATATTTCTTAACAAGTCACAACTTGGTAACTAAAAGCTATTTTTTATAAACTGATAGCTAACAAGTTTCAATACTACAAATATAGATCTGAAAATATGAGAATTGATCAAGTAAACTTTACTGAAACCTAATAATTATCATAGATGGAAATATTTCCCATAATCCCTCCAGACCATAATCAGATAATCACACCACTGATCTACGAAAACTTGAGAAAAACATTTTAAATATCTGCTACTGTATCAAGTATTCATAATCTCTATTCACATGAAACAAAAAGCTTTCAAAATATCATTGTTATAACATAGCATTTTCACTTTTTGTTGTTATTTGCCTTTTATTTTCTTTCTTATTTTTTCTGGTTTGATTTGATTTTTCTTGTGAAGCAAGATAATTGTATAAATATGTATGGATATATTGGATTTAACATATATTTCTACCATTTTTAACATACATTTAGCATTTAACTACTTGCCATCTAGGGGAGGGGCTGGGGAAAGGGAAGAAATTGGAACACAAGGTTTTCAAGGGTTAATGTTGAAGAATTATCCATGCACATGGTTTGAAAATAAAAAGCTTTACTAAAAAAAAAAGAAAACTATATTGTTATTTGATCATGTCTGATTCTTTGTATTCCCATTTAGTGTTTTCTTGGCAAAGAGACTGGAGTGGTTTGCCATTTCTTTCTCCAACTCATTTTATAGATGAGGAAACTGGCTATTTCTTCCAGCACTATTTCTATTTAAACTCCACCAGAAAAGATAAGAAAAAGATGAATAACAATTACGATAATGATAACAACTCACACTTATACCATTTTGAGTTTTGCAAACATCTTAAATACATCATCTCATTTGGGTCTTACAAAAACAGTAAGATAGATGCTATTTTTGTCCCCATTTTGCAGATGAGATAATGGGCTTATAGAGGTCAGAGGATCATCAATTCTAACTAAAAAGAACCTTGGAGGTCATCTAATCCAACTTCTCATCTTACAGATTAGGTTGCTAAAGTCCATAACAGCATTTTTATGCCAAATCCAGTATTCTATTCATTGGGACTCCACCATGCTTCATTCTTCTGAGTCTCATCTTCTCCTGGACCAAAAATTTCCTCCTCCATCGTTCAATGAAAACAATAGCATTGACCAAACTCATCATGCTCATGTCAGGATTCTTTCAAAGGAATTATTGATGTTGGCTTTAGGTCTTTGCCTCTGATCCAACTGGATAATCTTCCTCAAGGAATGCAGGCTAACGTCCAGATATGAATTGAACACCTTCAAGAGACTTCTCAACAGCACCAGATGAAAATGAAGGACCGTGGACAGTACAGAAGAGCCATGAGTTAATCAGCCAAAGGATAACTTAGGGGAAAGTGCTTGTCTCAGCAATTACCTGAGTTCTACCTATTTTGTCAAACAGGTAGACAGTCCACACAAGAACTTTGAAATGTTGATTTTATATTCCATTGGCTAATTTGCTCACAAATTTCCCTTTCTTAGGTTTCCTGCCAAAAAAATGTGACTTAATATATGAAACCAAAGAAATTAAATCACTTCTTGGAGAGTGTTCCTCTGGCTCACTATTGCATGCCAAGTTGAGAATATCTGTGTTGTATTTTCAGCCACATGTGTTGTAGTAATCTTGTGAGGGTAATGAGTTGGCTGCCATTAGAAACTTTTTAAAAAATTTTATGGCGACTGAGGCTGGAGAAAGATATTCTGTGGCAGTTAAAGCCAATACCTTATTTTGGGGAAAAGAAAAAGAAAAAAAAAGTTTAGCTAATCAACTACGATGAATTTCTTAGGAGCCTCTTTGGTTTTAACCATTTGATCACTGTTAGTGTTAGTAATTATAACTGAAAATGGTTTGAAAAAAATGCACAGTATAGTTGTGTAATCCGGTGCTGTGTGAATTGTTGATAGTGCTGGAAGGAAGCACAGGGATATAGAGAGAATTGAAGGTTTAGAGGTGAAAATTTAGAGGAAGGGAGAGTAATCATCTAGTCCATCTCTCATTTTAAAAAGTAGCAAATTGCTCAAGTTAAGTGATTTACCTGAGGTCACAAAGGTATTAAGGCAGGATTTGAATCCATGGCCTTGGATTTTTTTATTGATGTTGCAGCTAACTCTTTGTGACCCCATTTGGGCTTTTCCTGGCAAAGATAGTGGAGTAATTTCCTATTTCCTTCTCCAGCTCATTTTACAGATAAAGAGGCTGAGGCAAACAGGGTTAAGTGACTTGCCCAAGGTCACACAGATAGTGTCTGAGGCTGGATTTGAATTCAGATGTTCCTGATTCTAAGTTCGGCACTTTAACCATTGTGTCACCTCATTGCTCTTTCAAAAAGTTTAATCACCAGGATATATTGATTCTTTTATTTTTAAGGGTCAAGGAAAATGGATGAATGAATTAATGATAAAAGCGTTTATTAAGTGCCTATTATATCCTAGACATTGTGTTAAGCATTTGAAATACAAATACAAGCAAGCAAGCTTAGAAGACACAACCTGTCCTCAGGGAGTTTATAGTTTAATGGAAAAAGAAAACATATAAAGGGGAATTGGAGCTAAAATTGTAGTGAGGGGTGGGTGAGAGAGGCAAGTTTAGAAATTGTTGAGAAGTCCCATGAAGACCTGGTCCTGGGCAAGATAAAGTGAGAGTTCATCTATCAGAGCCTAATGCCCCAGGAGGCAGAATTCAGGATTCAATAGCAGGACAGTGAGTTAAATGGCAAGAATACAGGAAACATTAGAAATATTGTCTGGAGATGGTCTCTTATCTGCCTCACTGAACACACCCTGGACTCTGTTATCTGATAGCAACAAATGGACCAAAGCTGCTTCTGGGAAGTTTTATTATGTTTTAGGAATGACTAAGGTGTATCAGACACAGATGGAGTCAACTGCCCTGTGGACCAGCATTCTCCCTCATAGGGACACTACTGTGTTCTTTTCCTGGGCAGATAGCCGACACCTCAGGCTTTCAGCACTGTGTAAATTGCCCATGGATCTCGATCCTAAGGGGCTCCTTCTGCCCAGACCTTTGTTGTATTCTGCCTGGAAAAATGGCCATCCCTTACTTCCTCAAAACCAACCACTGAGCAGTATTTTGGGACGTACCCAGAAATAACATCTCAGTGTTGAGAGGAAATTTAGAGACAATATAATCTAACCAGTACCTGAACAAATAGGTCTAATAACAATTATTATTATTAGGTGCTGTGCTAAGCAGTTTATAATTATTTTCCCATTCAATCTTCATGACTCCTCTGGAAGGTAGGTGCTGTTAGACTCATTTTTAAAGAAGAGAAAACAAAGGAAGATAGAAGTTGAATGATTTGTCTAGCCACACAGCTAGTAAATGTCTGAGGCTACATTTGAACCCCTTACTTCTGACCAGTGCTGTAGCCATCCAGTCTGCTTCCCAATCTTGGGAAAGCTCTAGTTCAATCTAACATTTTGTTACTTCAGACCAGTGCTCTAGCCATCCAATCTGCTTCCCAATCTTGGGAAAGCTCTAGTTCAATCTAACATTTTGTTAAATATCTGCTATGTGCCAAGCACTCTGCCCAGTGCCAATTATACCAAAATACAAATGGAAACACTCATTGGATTGCAAATCTTTAAGAAGAATTTGTTTTTTATTTTGTTTTCTCTTTTTTCCTGACAGCTATCCTAAAATTGTATTTTTTGCAACTTCTTCATTTTCTCCTAGTTTCACCTTCGGACAAAAGAACAAGTCTAATCCCCACTCCTATAATATTCTTTGAAATGCTTAAAGCATCTTTAATTGTTTCCACTCCCACCCCAACCCAATTTTTAAGGAACTCAAAGAAGCTTTTTGACACTGTTCTTGGTATTCAGATCACCAAGTATTGAATTTTCTATCTCTGGTAAGGGAAAAGACTGTGATAAAACTACTCCAGTTCATTTCTGGATCCTTAGTCAGGATGTGTTATGAAGTGCCTATGCCTTGGAAGATCAACTTTTGTATGGTTTGGCAGTGCCCATTTAGTAATTTTTTGGCTCAGGAGAAGGCTACCACCAATTTTATTTGGCACTGAATCTCCGTCCACTCCCCTTTGGTCATGGCTAAAGTAATTGCTTTCACTGTATTTTCCTTATGTGCCTGGGAAAAAAAGAGACCTCCTAACATAGTGGAAAGAACACTTGATTTGGAATTATTGGACTGGTAGTTAAATTCTGATTTTGTTGATTCTACCTGTGTGACCATAAACAAGGCACTTGAACCTTTGTGAACCTTAAATCCAAATTTGTAAAATGAGGGAGATTGGATTAGTCTAGGATTTAGTATTAATTTGGACTATATAGTATTTGACACAGTGTGTGGCACATAGAAGGTATTTATTGAATGCGTATTTATTGAATGTGTGACTTGTTTTGACCCAAAAAATCCCTTCTGGGTCTAAATCTATGATTCCCTGTAGTTGTGCAGCACATGGATTGGGGAAAACCAGAAGGTTTAGGAGGCAGGTATCAGACTTTGTCTATCCCTGGCCTATCGCTAAACACTACCCAGGCATAGGGCCAACTACATACTCATCTGAGTTATAATCATTTCTTTTTTTCCATCTGTCCCTACATTGTCCATTTCTTCTGATACTCAAAACTGAATATCCCCAACTACAGGATACCATGAGTCCTAGGCTCAGTACCTTTATGAATGTCAGGCATTTACTTACCTTGTGGAAAGTGTTCCCCAAAATTTCCCAGTGGTGGAGTAAAAGGGAAAAATATAGGTGCATATTCTGGATCAGGGATTTAGGGCTAAATTTTTTCAAGGCTGTTCAGTAGGCATTGAAAAGCAATCAGTTAAAATATAAACCAGTGTTTCTTAAACTTTCTCTATTCACAACCCCTTTTTACCCAAGAAATTTTTTTTTTACCCGACTCCAGCTGAATCTGAACTGAAGTGTTTCTCATAGGATTCATGCAAGCACGGTGCAAAGTATATTTGTTCAGAATTGTTGTATGTTCAGAATGTAGGCTGCAGTGAAGTAGCATGATACAGTAAAGGTAAGCAAGCCCTACCAAAAATACTACCAAACTCCTTGGATTCATTATGTGTTTGAATTAATTTTTGGTTGCACTCAGAAACCTTTCACTGTTGTCAAATTTTTTGTGACTCCCATATTCTGTTATATGACCCCCTATGGGTCACAACTCATAGTTTAAAAAGCTTTGATATAACTTACTTCTCCTCCTGCCAATCAATGGTGCTGACCTCTCAAGAAATTTGCAGCATAGAGGTGGTGTAGTGGCTAGAGTACCAATCCTGAAGTCTAGAGGACCTGAGTTCAAATCTGGCCTCAGACACTTAACACTTCCTAGCTATGTGACCCTGGGCAAGTCACTTAACCACAATTGCCTTAGGGGGAAAAATTGCAGCATAACTGGAAAAGGCAGCTATGTATATGTGGAAAATTTATACAAGGTCATGTAGAACATCTAATACTTACTGAAATGAATTACATTAAATATTTAATCACTAATAAAGATGAGACATAATTTATGCATGGTGAGCTTGATCTTGAATTGGAAGGTGAATATGATCCCAACTATGGATTGGGTGTCCATACTCTAAGAGCATTGTTTGCTAATACCATCATCGGAGTTTTACCTAAGGATTGATTCTTTCAAGTTCTCTGGCAGATTTATGTAATATATATGAATTATAAAGCTGGACTAAGCCTGTGACTTCACCTAATTTACAATGGTTGCTCTCAAGTGATCTACAATGCTCTACAATGCTTATCTTTTCTATTGAGGAGATGAGAAAAATTTTGTCTGATTACAAGCAAATTCACTCAAAGAATATCAAGGGGTTGGAGAATCAGCATTTTGTTTTGTTTTATTTTTTAACCATTTATTTGTTTTAAATTTTTATTTATATAAAATAGACACCAATGGGGAGGGAAATAAAAGTAGTCCGGTGTCATATAAGGTTATCCTTGGTTAATTTAATTTGAACTAATTGGTATCTTGGAATCTTAAATGATGGGTTTAAAAATGGTGATATGCTACTTAACAAAAGAATGGTCTGTTATTCAATATGGGGAAGCTTTACCACTGCCCAGTTTGGCCTGAGTTTGCTAACCCAATCCTTGGAGATGCTGGTGGCCAAGGTCTGATGCAGCCACAGGATGCAGGCTGGCAGTAATGTCTTGGGGGAGGGACAGTTAATATGATTCAGGGCTTGGCAGGGGACACAGACTTGACTTTAGTTACAGAATTGTATCCAAATCGTAAAATCCTAAGTGGCTGAGAATGGAGAGAAAACTACAATTAAATGCTTACCCTCCCTATTTTCTTCCTGAAATTAAAATAAAGCTGGAAATGACTTTTGGCTTGATTCATGGGGTCAGTTCCAAAGGAATTGTGAATAATTTAGAATTTTTGGAAAACACTAGCATCACATTCATATTTTTGTGATTTCTTTTAAAAATTAATAGACATGTCACTCAAAGAAACAACTGCATAGTATATGTATTCTTGGGAGGAATTTCATAAATGTTGGCATTTACGGATTTAACAAAAAAGTCTTTGACATCTCAGTTCTATTCCATAGGGTTGACGTGAGACTCAAGTAGGATAATATCTGTAGGGCATTTTATAAATCTTCAAGACCTACAAAAATATGAGTTATCATTGCCAGTCCTGATGTAATAATCCTTGTGACTTTGATGTTATAGTGGAAGGGTTGAGTGTCTTCCATGCCATATGCTTGATTTGGGAAATGTGTGCCATTATTGTTCTTTTTGTTGCTATTTTTATTAACATCAATAACATAATCTTTTGATTTCAAAACAATGGAAAGTCTTACACAAATGGTCATATATTGTAGCCACACAGTACCAAAAATATTACCAGTAATATGGTTTGATAGTACAAAGTTATTTAGGCTCATGGTATCTCTCAAAGACAGACCTGGAATTAAATTTGAGCTAAGTGCCCTCATTTTGGTGAGGGGAAACTGAGACACAGAGTGGTTAAGTTATGTCTCTAAGATCAGATAGTCAGCAGCAGGCAGGATTTAAGTAGGTTGCAGAATCTTAATTTTGAGCTAAAAGGATCCTTAAAAGTCATCAGGTCTAGCTACCTTATTATATAAATAAATAAATGGTGGCTTGGAGAAAAAAAAAGTATCTTGATGTGGTCATATAACCTGTGGGCAGGTGAGGCAGGATAATAAACTAGTTCTTCCTGACTCCAAGTCCAAGTCTTGTTCTGATTTCTCTTTCTCCTGGGCAACAATGCCAAGAATACCATTCAAGAAATATTTATTAATGATAACACTTGACATTTGTGTGCTATAAAGTTTATAATTATTTTTTTCACAATCTCATTTATACTTTGTGACTCAGGCAATACAGGCAGCATTATTCCCATTTTGCAGAGGAAAAAACTGAGTCTCTTCCATTGGAAGACTTGCCCATGGTCGCACATCTACTATCAAAGATGGTATGCTACTCCTGGACAGGTATAATATTTCCAATAAGATCTTTCTTATCTATATTAAACATCCCCAATGATCTACGAGAGGACATTAAATCATTATTCTTTGCTTCCACTTATCCAAATATTTCCTAAATCCAGGTCTTCCAGATTCTGAGTTTATCATACTATAATAACTATTCCATGCTGTTTCCTTATATGTAAGGTATTTTTTGATATCCCATTAAAAGACTACAATGTTCATTATGTATGTTTGAAAGAAATAAATAATGTTTTTCAATAAATGTTTAAAATTATCTTTACATGTAACTGGGGGAAATTAAAATATTATAGAAGTAAAGAGATATATGTATAGTGACAATATATTTAAACTTTATTAGAAATGCTTGAAAAGTAATCCATCTTTCTGGAACAAGCAGTCAAAGAAAACTAACCTAAGGCCTTGTTAAGATTGATGTTTTATTGTCAGGAATGAATAGATCTTCAAAGCCTATTTTTTTTAGGAAGGATGAAATGCTTTATCCTTTTATCCTTAAAGACTTGATTTGGATTTTGGGAGCCAAATAGTGACAGTTCTCTAATTCCAAAGCTATGCATTCATAGAAGCACTAAAAGATAGATCATTTACTTTATAACAATACTGAAAAATGATCAATTACATTTTTGAAGACCCTTGGAAGGAGAACATCCAATGCTTCCAAGGCAACATATTTCTAATTTAAATATCTGTTAGAGAGCTTTTCCTTAAAGTGGTCTGTAACATAATAATGCTTTCAGCTTGGCAAAGAATTTTATCAACATAAATCCATTTGATCCTCATGAAAACTTTAGACATTTTATAGATGATGATATTCAGATAGGATAAAGGTGAAGAATGCTGCCCAGTGTCAGCCTAAGTATCTGAGGCAGGATTTGAATTCGTATCTTCCTAGGTCTTGATCCAGCACTCAACTTGACTCTTCAGATTTCATCTCCTGTTCCTGATTTTTGTCCTCTGGAACCAAAAAACAGTTTTTATTTATCTTCTACATGAGAGACTTGAGGTCAATTATCAGGATCCTCCCAAGATTGCAAGTCTCATTTTTTTCTCCTGGCTAAACATTACTACTTTGTTCAAGTGATCTCTTCTTTCCTTTTTTTGTTTTAGTAGTATTTTATTTTTCCAAATATATGCAAAAATAGTTTTCAACATTCACCTTTATGTTCCAAATTTTTCCTCCTCCTCCACCTCTTTTCTCCTCAAAAAATAAAGCAATCTGATATAGATTAAACATGTACAATTCTTCTAAACTTATTTCCATATTTGTTATGCTTTGCAAGAAAAAACTAGATCAAAAGACAAAAAAATGAGAAAGAAAGAAAAAATAAGCAATCAAGCAATAACAAAAAACGTGAAAACACTATACTTTGATCCACATTCAGTCTCCATGGTTTTCTCTCTGAATGCAGATGGCATTTTCCATCCCAAGTCTTTAGGAATTGTCTCTTCAAGTGATTTTAAAAAGAATTTTCCAAATATTTTGTTTGCCAAATTCTGAATATGCTCCAGTCCATCCTAAAATATGACATGGAGAATTGACTTCCATATTTCAGCCAGATATGGTCAGACAAAAGCTGAATATGGAGACGCTCTAACTCTTATCCTTCTGCTATCCATTTGTGATGTGGTAGAAACAAAGTAGCATATGACATCTGAAAATGTGGAATCAGATATTGGGCCTTCTATTTATTAATTGGATGACTGGGCAAATTACTTAGCATCTCATCTGTAAAATAAGCAGGGAGGTTCAGCAAACTTCTAAGATCCTTTCTAATTTTAATTCTGTGATATATGGTAGTGAAATGGGATGATAATCATTGAACCTACTACTTTTGAGTATATATAGAGTATTGTTACTGTAATTCCTCACATGGGAGAGGCTAGGGATCCTACTTCTACAGCCATTATAATATATAATGGAAGTAATTTGGAGGATGTCCAGACATTTGGTAACTGGTCCTGGTGTGGAGGATGCACAGACATTTGGTAACTCTTTCTGGTCTGCTAACCACATGATGAATAGAATCCAAAACTAGGAGCTGGGATCATTCAAAAGGCATTGGTTGGTCTTGCTCTTCTTAATCTCATTTCTCTTTGGTTGATTCCTTCCTTCTGATAGAAATCCAGTCTTCCAGATTTAAGAATTCTGGTGAGTTTATTCTTTTAAAGACCACTTCTTTATATATGACAACCCATAGGATGGGAGATTTTTTCTTTTTTTCAATTTTTCCATCTCTTGTTATTGTTATTCTGACTCTCTATGACACTATTTGGAGTTTTCTTGGCAAAGATACTGACATGGTTTGCCATTTCATTCTCCAGCTCATTTTATACATGAAAAATTATATATATGAAAAAATGAGGCAAAATATTTTAAGTGACTTGCTAGTAAGGGGTCTGAGGCTGAATTTGTACTAAAGTGCTCAAGTTTTCCTGATCCAAGGGCCAGTGCTCTATCTACTGATCCACTTACCTGTTCATCTCTTCTTCTATTAAGTGTCAAAGACATGATTTAAATTTTATTTTGTGCGTATATCAACATTACTTCAGCACTGGCAGATTTCCTATCCCCAATAAAATATTCTCTATGAATCATTGAAAAATAACCTTCTTTTTCCCTATATCTTTGAAGACAGATTTCGAAGTCTTAGTTCTCTTTTTTGGTAGCTTCCTTGGCTAAACCTTGGAGCTGTCTGCTGTGGCAGACTCTGCCACTCCATTTGTGATATGCTGAGGGCTCAGTTATGGGAACTACTGAGAGAAAATTAGCACATTTCAAGTATGTTTCTAGACTTTTCTCTGAACAGAACTACAAACACTACCTAATTACCTACTTTTAGAGAATCTCTTTTGCCTTTCTTTGTATTCTCAGCCCTTGGCACGGTGTTTGATTCATAGCTAGGATTTAATAAATGCTTGCTGATTGTCTTTAAGTGGCTTAATCTATTTATTATTAGCATATAGATTATTATTAGCACATGTGTTATTCTTGTTGTTCAGTCACTTCAGTCTTGTCTGACTTTGTGATCCCATTTTGAATTAGCTTGGCAAAGATACTAGAGGAATTTGCCATTTCCTTCTATAGCTCATTTTATAAATAAGGGAAGTGAGGCAAACAGGGTGAAGTAACTTACTCAATGTCATGCAGCTAGCAAAGCTAGACTTGAACCCAGAAAAATGAGTCTTCCTGACCCCAGATTTGGCACTGTACCATGCCACTTAAGTGCTCTTGCCAACATATATATATATATATGCATATATATGTATATATATATGTGTGTGTATATATATATATACATATACATATATATATAAACACTCTATATCTATTTGTCTATCATCTATCTATCTATCTATTGCCTCACTGTCCAAAGTCAGACAAAAACAACAAGAATTGATATAATCCTAGTTAGGTCAAGACATATAATCTATTTGGGCCTCAGTTTTGACAGCTGTAAAATTTTAATAATAGCTAACATTTATATAGGGGATTACTCAAGGTTACAGAGGCTCCAAGTGACCGAGAGAGCATCTGAAGCCAGGTCCTCTACCTCCAAAGCACTTGGATTTCTGCTGTACTGCACCACTATTTTGATGCAGAATCCACCCTGAGGAAAGGATGACTTTCTGAAGCTGAACACAAATGTCGTCTTCTTCTTCTTCTTCTTCTTCTTCTTCTTCTTCTTCTTCTTCTTCTTCTTCTTCTTCT
>JAJPUD010000332.1:557721-585426 GCA_023553655.1 Myrmecobius fasciatus | reverse complement strand
AGAGAGAGAGAGAGAGAGAGAGAGAGAGAGAGAGAGAGAGAGAGAGAGAGAAACCAATTGGGATCCTATTGCAATAGTCCATTCAAAAGGGGATCAAGGCCTGAACTAAAGTGGCAGACCTGTGATTGAAGAGAAGGGGGTAGATTTGGTAGAGGTGGATAGAAAGTGGATATTTCAGGTGAAAGGTTTTTTTTTTTTGATGAAATTGTGGAAACATGGCATAGTCATAATTAGAGTGTACTGAGAATAGGATGACCTCTGGATTTGAATCTTGCCTCAAACATTTACCTACCTTAATAGCCACAGGCAAGTCACTTAACCAGTCTGTTATAGCTGCAGGCAAGCCAGTTAACCAGTCTGAGCCTATTTATTCTTCTGTACTATGAGAGTAATAATAATGGAAGTACTTGCAGGCATGTGCAGTTGACATAAGTCTCAAATGATATCATGCATAGAAAAGGCAACATTTATCTGTCCGGACTTGCAGTTAGAATAGGAATTCCTGGTGAAAAAGCTCCTACTACTAACACAGAGCAATAACTGTTCTATAATTTATAGACTCAGAGAGCTGTTGGTGTGGGGAGAAGGGATTGACTTGTCCAAGATTACAAAGTCAATATGTATTGTCCAGGTCTTCCAGATTCTGGGGCTGGCTTTCCATCCACTTAACAAGGGAATGATTCCCTCTGAGAGTCCCTAGTAAGTGAAGGGGAAGACTGCCCAATGAGCTTGATCCATACAAGTAAGTATGGAATGATTGATTGAGGCAGTTTCCATGTGGACATTGGCACAAGCACAGACATTTTATAGCTAGTTCTAGCCTTCTAACTATATGGTGAATAGAAGCCTCTTTAATTAGTATGGCAGAGAAGCTGGAATTGGAGAATTCATTCAAAAGACACCAGTCGATCTCATTCTTCCTTTCTTAATGAAAAAGAATCAAAGAAAATTTATTGCTTCAAGACTGGAGGCATTCTGATGTGAGACAATGATACAAAGAGAGAAGTCTTGAAGTCTTGAGTCATTGCTTTAGACCCTTGGTTCTCTACCTTAACATCTCTTTTGTGATTTCAGGTGAAGAAGACTGGTGGCTATGACCTTATGAGTTTTGGAAGGTCATGAGAGCTACCAGCAGATCTGAGATGAGTCCCTTCAAAGTTTTAAAACTATTAAGTCCAGGTTAGCAGCCCTGAGGAGACAAAGTGCTTTGGATGGACACAAATACTTATTCAGTAGCGGTATTAAATGCCATGTTTTCTCAATTTCATTAAAAACAAACAAACAAACCTTTCACCTGAAATATCCACTTAATTCTACCTCTCTCTGTCTCTGTCTCTCCCTCTCTTTGTCTCTCTTTCTCTGTCTCTCTTTGTCTGTCTCTATGTCTATCGCTATGTCTGTTTCTCTCTTTCTTTCTCAAGCTCTCCCTTCTTCAATACTTATCATCTGCACACCTGAAGTATCAATATTATCTAGAGACATTTTGGGGGATGGATCCAGGATAGCCATGCTATTTATTCCCTTCCATATGAGCTTTTGGTTCTGAAGATTTGGCCACTCTGTTTCAGTTGCCTTTTCACCCTGGAACATTCCTCTACTATATCAATGTCCTTCTTCTGTTGATGAATTCTTTTTAGGGAATCTATTTAGGGAATGGGTTCAGAATGGGTATTCTTTTGTTAAATAATATTTTATTTTACCCTAATTACATTTTAGTATTCTTTTGAAAAATAAGTTCTGATTTTTTTTCCTTCCCTTGTTTCTACCTTCCCCAAGACAGTGAGCAATTTGATATAGATTATATATATGCAATTATACAAAGCACATTTTCATATTAGTCATGTTATGAGAGAAAAAATAGACCAAAAGAAAAGAAATCATGAAAAAAGTAAAAAAATAGTATGCTTCAATATGTATTCAGACTTCACTAGTTCTTTCCCTGGATGTGGATAGCATTTTTTTTAACATGACTTCTTTGGAATTGTCTTGGATCATTGTATTGTTTAAGATAGTTAAATCATACACAATTGATCGTTGTACAATATTGACATATGTTCTAGTTCTGCTCACTTCACTTGCATCAGTTCATCTAAGTCTTTTTCAGGTTTTTTCTGAAATCAATAGGCAGGTTATTCTTTAATCCCCTCTTGGTTGTGCTTCTGACTCTGTGAACTCCTCATTCCTTCCACTCCATTTTTTTTCTTAATTTTTTTTATGTATTGTCTTCCCTTATTAGAATGTAAACTCCTTGAGGGCAGGGACTACTGCATCCCTGGAACTTAAGACAGTGTCTGGCATATAATAAATGCTTAATAAATAATTGATATCTACCTTCCTGGAAATTGCGTTCAATCTGAATCTACTGTCCCTAGAAATCAAGGTGTTATCAGAAAAAATGTCTCCTCAAAGGGTTGGTTTGTACTTTTTTTGTCATCTTTGAAGTAAATATCCCTTTGTAAACTATTATGCTATCTCAATCAAGAATTTGTTTTATTTTATAAATAAAAATAAAATAACTAAAAATAAAAAAAAACTAAAAATATAATATAAATGCTAATTGATATCCATTGGTTAAATATAACTGAAGGTAATTACTGGTAACTAACGCCTGGAATCAAGGGTTGAGCTAGTAGCTAGTGGTACCTATTGAAACCTGAGGGGAGATGTCTCTGGTCTTGTTCTGAGAGAGTGAGACTGGAGTACTCATTACAGCATGATGTCTATAAAGAGCTATATAAATGTAATTATTATTTTAATTACACATATAATTCATAGAATCATAAAATTTTAAAACTGGAGAACCTCTCTAAGCCAAAGGTATCAAGCACAGGGCCCCCATGACATTAAAAATGCATTTGATAAATATTTAACAAAATAAGTTTAAAAAAACCACAGACCATAAACAACAGCAATATGTGGTTTTCCAAGTCAATGCAGCTTTGGGGTCTTTAGGTAAGGTTTAGGGGCCTCATTTCTATTTGAGTTTGACACAATTGTTCTCATCCAACTATTTACACCTTCCCATTTTATAGAGATAATTGAGATAATTTCAGAGAAGTGGTAAGACTTGCCCACAATTATAGCTAGCTGCCTCAGTCTTCCTTCCCTTTGAATGCTGGGCAAATGTGAGACTTTTACACTCTCTCTCTCTCTCTCTTTCTTTTTTTGCTTGCATTCCCAAACTTTTATTTCCATATAAAAGTACAGACTCACAAATTGGATATGGCATGAATGGATTTTGTTCTTTGGGGTTGAAAATAATATTATGCCCCATTCACTGTCTGCCCTGTTTTTGTCCCTCTGGATCTTTCTGGCTTTCTCCCTCTATTCATTGCTTGATTATGCAGCTATCTCAGAGATGTGTCTACTCTCTAACTCCTCAGGTTCAAAGGAGTCTCACATCTCTCTTTCATATAAGGGCAGAGAATGCAGCATCCTCTCTTCTGGGGGAATAGCCTGAGTTATTGTTTCCTTGACGAAGAGAAAATGAGAAGTGCCCCAAAGGTCATCCTTCGACTTGCCTCACATATAGAAAATATCACCCATTTTCAGAGGGGGCTCACATGAATTTGCTCAAGCACGAGGGACTAAACCAAACAGACGGGAAGCTAGAACATTAGAAACATAAATAAAATAATTTCTCCTTTCAATTGTTTATGATAAAGAACGAGCTATGCCCTAACTGGATTTTCCATTAAATTAGGAATAGATACTGCCTTTGTTTCACTTTAAAAAAAAAGGAGGGAGGAACACAGATGATTTAAGCAGCCTCCAATTACAACATACCTAAAATAATAAAGAAATCCAGTGTAAAAAAATAAACTGAAGGTGTAAACCTTGCTACAGGGCCCAAATGGTCTTGTCATATTTCATCCTCTCGTTCTAAATCAATGCTAAGCAAAGCAAGGAAATGTTTACCTTTGTCTGATCTTTAATTCCCTAAATTTATGTGGAATCATGCACAGATGCGCTGGAAACCAGCCTGGAAAAGCCTGGCATTTTAATTGATCCCAGAGCTTCAAGCCTCATGGCCCCTGCTGTGATGAAGTCTGCTACTTGTTCCAAAGATTCTCCGCCTGGTTGCCTAGCCACCAGTGGTTGGCCAATCAAGGTGGACACATGCCGAGGAGGAAGCAACCAATCAATTTTTTAATTTCCCTGTGTAAACAGGGGCCAATCAGGGTGGATTCAAAATCTCATTAGTTGGAAGTAAGACACATCTTGCGTGCCTTTTAACATATGTATTAGCCAGATTCATCTGGAGCCTTGCCAGTGGTCGTTGGCTCTCAGCTATTTTTATGACGACCCAGTTCAGGCAATAATTTGGACCTGTACTTTAAAAATATTCATTTTCAAAAATCAAAATGGCTCCAGGTCATAAATTAATGTCAGGTCAATCATTAAATCAATCAGTAGGTTATTTTAATTTAACACCTTCTCTCCAACCACCATCTCTCCATCCTACCTTCCCTTTCTCTGTCAATAGCACCAACATTCATTCCGGCTCAAAAATCTTGGAGGCACCTTTGCTTTTGATCTCCCTTTTACTTTCCCCCCATATATTTAGTAATTAAAATCACATTTGCCCCACTTTATAATGTCATAAGACTTAAAGTCTGGAACCTAAGTCCTCAATAGCAGAGGTGTGAAACATGAAATTGGCTACTCTCATGAGGTCTACAACACTCTTTAGTACAGCCTGAACCAGATTAAAGTGTTATTCCTATCTTATTTTCATATGGTGACATATGAGATGATTTCTGATCTTTTTTTAGAGATAAGTCTGTGACTCTGACTATGAATACTTTGATTTTGAATTTCAACTATTTACTCAATTGATTACTTCAATATGAAGCATCTCTGTGCCAGGCAAGGGGAACACAAAGAAAAACTACTACCAGAAAATAACCTCTGCCCTACAGGAGCTTTCACTCTACTTCCTGAACCCATTATGCTCCTGATCACCCCTTTGGGGACTTTTCAGTTTGATACACTCTGGCAGGGATAAGATATTTTAGATTTTGTAGTATACCTTCAGGGTTAGATGACCCCTGAATTTCTTCCTCTCTCCCCCCCCAAGTCTAATGAAAGCATGTAAATGCTGATGATGACAGACAAAAGACACAGTTTTTAATGCCTATAAAATGCATAATATCTATTACCTAATTTGCTCATAGAATTCTAGCTCCAAAACTGGAAAGGAGTTCAATCAGTCATTCAACTAGTATTGATTTTATTGTTGTATGGTTGTTTCAGTAATGTCCAATTATTTGTGATATCATTTGGAGATTTCTTGGCAAAGGTACTGAAGTAGTTTGCCATTTCCTTTGCCAGCTCATTTTACAGATGAGGAAACTGAGGTAAACAAGGTTAAATGGCTTACCCTGAGTCACACAACTAGGAAGTGTCTGAGGGCAAATTTGAACTCAGGAAGATGGGTCTTCTTGACTCCAGGCCTGGCACTCTATTCACTGTGCCTTCTAGCTGCCCTGTAACATTTATTAAGCACCTACTATGTCCCAGACACCATCAGACCTCCTCATTTTACAGATGATGAAAGAGAGATCCAATACTGTTAAGGGATTTGCCCAAGCCCACATAAGTAGCAATAAGCATTATAATCATGCTCATTTCAAAGGTGAGGAAACTGATATTCAGAGAATTTTATTGTCTTCCCTAAGCTCCCCCAGCTAGTAAACCAATTGAGCAGGGGTATTCTCCCTCGGACTTCCAAGCTTTAACCTCTATACCCCAACTTCTTCTTTCGCTCAGACTATCATGTAAACTACAAACCATATTTTATTTCCTTTAAGTTAGAATGTCAGCATAGCTTCTGCTTTTTTCTTGCGATCCAAATTTGCCACTTAATATCAAGAGAAACCAGAAAATTCCATATCCCTCCCACAAATACATAATGTATAATTTGCTCCCAGGGTTAGATAGCACCCTGTATCTCTTTAGATTTTTTTTTTATATTTTAGAAATTTGCACTTTCTCTATATCCTCTCAAAAGGACTCAGATTTCAAATCCTGACTCTGATATAATCTACATGACCTTGGCAAGAACCTTCATCTCTCTAAACTTCTGTTTTCCTCATGAATTACATTTCCCCCCACTCACTTTACAGTCTTGTGGTGAGGAAAATACTTTATGAGCTGTGACAACTTGAAGGATTCATGTTTTTGTTAACATGGGAAGCTCCCAGTGTGGGAATTCCCTCGAGCAACTCAGGAATTGTCTCCATCCATCACAGAGAGGCCCTTGTGATGGGCTTGAGACAGAAAAAGAAGGTTCAGGGATGTGCCCAGAGTCTTATGACCACTAAACATCAGGGCTTGAATTTGAACCCACATCTGCTGGCTTCAATGCCAGTACTCAAACTGACTCACAACATAAAGGGCATATGTACGCATGTGTATGTTATTTATCTTGTACTCTTATTAATGCCATGCAGATTTATCTGCCATGTTGTCTTTTCATCTAAAAGGGCAACTTCCTGAGGGCAGAGACCATGTTTTCTCTATAATGAATAAATCACTCACAGAACTTAATGTTGTGTAATGCTCCCCACGTGCATGGGAAGAAACTGAATAAATATTTGAAGATGAAGATGAAGAGGAATTACTATTTAATGTTTTCTGAGTACTACAATATGTTGGAATCAGAATATAATATATGCTATTGATATATCTCACTTTCCCCCCTGACTTTGCTTACTTAAAATTTGAAGATGGCTTAAAAATGGTGCTCTTTGTGTGTGTTTCCACACACAAATATACATGGACACAGATATATTTATATGAATATATATGTATATATATATATGTAAACACAATGTATATATGGATATATATATATATATATTTATATATACATGGGTGGATTATTTGTGCCCGTCCTATGCTAGGACCTTCTGAGCTTGTACAGATCTGATCAGCCACAGTTTGACACAAAGATGTCATTTTTGGTCCTCTTCAAGAATGAAGGATGACTGGTCTGTATCCCAAAGATGTCATAAAGGCTGGGGGAAAGGAGCCACATGTGCAAAAATGTTTGTAGCAGCAACTGGCAAGGAACTGGAAACTGAGTTTATTCCCATCAGTTGTGGAATGGCTGAATAAATTACGGTATATGAATGTTATGGAATATTATTGTTCTATAAGAAATGATCAGCAGGATGATTTCAGAAAGGCCTGGAGAGACTTACATGAACTGATGCTGAGTAAAGTGAGCAGAACCAGGAAGTCATTGTACACAGGAAAAGCAAGAATATGTGTGATCAATTCTGGACATGGCTCTTTTGAATAATGAGGTGATTTAGGCCAATTTCAATAAATTTGTGATGGAAAGAGCCATCTGCATCTAGACAGAGATTTGGGGGACTGAATGTAGATCACAATATAGTATTTTCACTTTTTTATTGTTATTTGCTTGATTTTTTTATTTCTCATTTTTTCCCTTTTTGATCTGATTTTTCTTGTGCAGCACAATAATTGTGGAAATACATATGGAAAAATTGTACATTTAACTTATATTGGATCACTTTCTTTCTAGGGGAGGGGTGGGGGAAAGGGAAGGAGAAAAAATCTGAGACACAAGGTTTTGCAAGGGTGAATATTGAAAACTATCTTTGCATGTATTTTGAAAGTAAAAAGCTATTATTTAGGGAAAAGAGGATGAAGGATGGTCCCTTGATGAAATCCAAGTATGTTTTGTCTGTGGATTTCAGCAATCCATATAAATATTTCTTTATTTGTTTTAAAATAAGCTTTTTAGTTTAAAAAAAAAGAATGAAGGATAACAACCAGATGTACACATTTTAATATATACATATATTCATTAAATACACATTATATGCATATATTATACATTTATTAGATATTATATTTATAATTACACATATACACATTACACATATGTATATATACACACACATATCAATATACATATCTTATGAGGCATCTTGGTGGCATAATGGATAGAACACTGGACCAAGAATCAGGAAGACAAGTTTGAATCCAAATTTGAACACTTAGTAGCTCTGTGATCCTGGGCTACTTAGTCTCTCTCAGCTTCAGTCTCCATCTATAAAATCGGGAAAATAATAACAGTATCTACCTCCCAGTTGTTGTGAAAATCAAATGAGTTAAGATACATAAAAAGTACTTTACAGATTATAATGCACAATATGAAAGCTATTATTATTTTTATTTATATGTCTATATATTTTCCCTTTCATAGAAATCTCTTTTTGGATGAATATGGCAATATTCTTGTAGTGGCATTCCCTATTAAATGCCCTCTCCCTCAATGGAAATTACTTTGTATTTATGTTGCATTTATTTCATATTTGCTTTTCTTTTTATATGTTGTTTCTAGTAGAATGTATGCTCCTTGAAGGTAGGAACTGTTTTGTTTTTGTATCTCAAATTTCTACCACAGAGTCAGGTGCTTAATAGATGCTTATTGATTATGTGAATTTGATCTATAATTGTTTATCTCATCACCACTGCACTCCTCTAGGAAGACTTCCCAAGGGAGGACTGAAATCGAAATACATATCTCTTAGAATTATAGTCAAAGAGAAGAATTTAAAATGAATAAGAAGTAAAGCTTACATAAACTATAGAATTGTAGATTTCAGTGTGAAAACCAGACAATACTATGATATGGAAGCCAAAAAATCATCCAATCTCAGACTATGACAGTATTAATTGCTATAGCAATTAATCAATAAATTATCAACATACATTTCTTATGTGCCTCCCATGTGCTAGCACTGGGCTAGGTCCCTTCCAACTCTAATATTCTATGATTGTACTCTGACCTTAGAGGTCTTTCAGGGTGAAATTCCATTAAATTTAAGAATTTTTTTCTGCAACATCTCTTCTAAGAATGATCATCCAACTTTTCCAGTTACTAATTTGTAAGTCAGACCATTTTCTTGGTATATGGCTCTCATGATGAGAGTTATTCTGAAAACATTGAGCAGAAATCTGCCTTACTATAGCTTCTAACCTTTGGTCAATATTCATTCCTTGGTGTTATTCTATACTGAATAAATCATAGCTCTCTAGATACTGTGTCTGCTGAAAAAGAAGAACCAGCTTCATTAGTTGCTATTAGGTCAAACTTGCCATTGTGTAAGCAAACTGAGGGCATGGAGTATCAAACAGTACAAATGATTCCCTGGTCACCTGTTAACCCTGCTGCCAAATGGCCACCAGTTTTCACTCAGACACAAATCAAATCTAGGAATGAGGTCTCCAGAGAACTCTGCTATAAACTTCATGAAAATAATAGACACCAGTATTTGAAAACATGGAATAAAAGCTAAGTGATTTTTTTTCTGGGATCTGATGAGAAGTAATAGCTACTTCTCAACACAAAATGCACCCTAGAAGAGAATGGAAGGAAAAGACTTCATTGAAGGATCAATTCTCATAGCTGAGTGATGGAAATGATGTTTTTGTATTAGAACAACACTGTTTAGGGTTGGAAGCTTCAGAGGTGGTCAGGAGACTAAAGGACAGAATATAGAATGGAAGCTTTCTAGAGGAATATCTGGAATATGGGGGATATCAAGGAAAATGGAATGCAGGATTCTATCTCAGTGAGACCATATCTGGAGTATATTATTTGGTTCTAGGTGCCACATTTTATTTATGGCATCAACAAACTGGAACTCAAACAGACAAAGGTAACCAGGATGGACAAGGGAACATAGCTGATGCCAAATTAGGATTGCTTAAAGGAAATGGGAGGTTGAGATGGAGAAGTCTCAAGGACATGAGGGCTGCCTTTAATTATCTGAATGGTCACCATTTGAAAGAGATTAGATTTGGACTTGTTTGCATAGAACAGAGATAGCAGTGATGGTTAGAAGTCATAGAGGGGCAAATTTAGGTGTGATTTTGGATTTTAGAATCCATTTCCTTCAATGTTCAATTCAGTATCTCATTTTCTGACCCACAACCCCTAGTCATGACAATCTCTCTTTACTAAATTTATATTGTATTTGCTTTTAAAAATATTTTTTATTCTTCCTCATCTCTATACATGGTATAATCCATCTAAAGTAGGAAGAGACTATTTAGTTCACATCCTCATTCACAGTTGAAGAGATGGAGATAAAGGTAATTAAATGACTTACTCAGAGCACACAGACAATAAGCATCTGAGGCAGCATTCAGATCCTGATCCTCTGGCACTAGAGCCAGAATGGCTTTTACTGTGCCATATTGCCTCCATGTTAAAAACCCCTATCAGGAAGCAAGCTCTTTGAGAGAAGGGACAATTGTGTTTCCATATTTAGAGCCTCTGTGCCCAACTTATTGTTTTGTACATAGAAGACATAATATTCATATATGGAAAGATGTAGCAGCTAGAGGCTCAGTGAAGAGCTCGTTGGGTCTGGAGTGAAGAACCCCTGAGTTTTTACCTCTTTTTGTATTCCCAGTGTTTAGCCAATGTCTAGTGTTCTTTTTAGTTGTGTAGACAAAGATGGGAAGGTGAGAATGAGTTTGAGAGGATAACGGACAGGGAAGGGCAGTCATGGAGGAGGAATTATGATGACACAAATAGATATGACACTATAATTTTTACAAAGAGCTGTCTTCACTACAATCCTATGAGGCTGGTCATGTGACTATTAACCCCATTTTAAAGAAGAGGAAACAGGGTATGAGAGAAGATTTAGTAGCTATGTGATTCGGTTTGCCTCAGTTTCCTCATCTGTAAAATGAATTAGTAAAGGAAATAGCAAACCACTCTAATATCTTTGCCAATAAAACTTCAAATGTGATCATGAAGAGTCAGACACACCTGAAAAATGAATGTACAACAACAATTACAGTGAAAAGACTTCCTAAAATTAGAATAATCTGAAAGGAATATATTGCTTCAGAAGGAAGTGGGATTTTATTTTCTGGATATCTTCTCTTGGAAGTTCAAGTGGTCCTTTCCAAGTCTGAGAGACTGTGATTTTGTGAGTGTAAAGAATTATCAGTCCAGTTGCAAAGGGTTAACTTTGTGATCAGGAGCCCCTACAATGAAGAGCATTGAGGATGTATGGGCCAACCCTAGCTATTTGGAAGATTGCTATTCCTCTTTAATTTGAAGGCCAGTTCCCCCACAGTATCCATTTTCCATTCAAAAAAGTTATAGTGGATATATCCTATTATATTATGTAGTCTATATGGAGATTATTTGCTTCTTTTCTCCATCTGACATTAACTCTAATGGAAGATGATATTTGATGGCAAAATAATGATCTACATTGTTAAATGATGAAAAGGCAAAAAAAAAAAACTACCAGCGGTACTAGTAAAATCTTTAAAAACAACATCAAAATTTATTCTACAGAAAATTTGTAGTAAATAATAACTCATGTTTTCATATCACTTTCATGTTGCAAAATACCTTCTCTAAATTATCTCATTCAGTTTTCACAATGGCTCTGAAAGCTAAGTGCAGTAATTACAGAAGGTTTTATGGATCTCCATTTTACAGTTGAGGAAACTGAGTTCAGAGAAATGAAAGAACTTTCCTGTGGCTACACAAAGGGTGTGTTAAGGTTTCAGAGGAAAGATCTGAACTTGGCCCCTGTGGATTACGAAGCCTAGCACACTTTTCACTATACCATGCACAATATAACATCAATATTAGTCTATGTTTTAGACCACATGGATGAATCGCCTTCCAACGTATGACAGCATCACTCCATGTGGCAAGACTGTTAAGCAGATGTTGGGACAAATGTGAATGTTGTTTTTGAATAGTGTGAAGGTAAATTTTGAGCTTAATGGTAATGAACTTTGTTTGGATAGATCATAATTCCTAGTATGTTATTTTGCACATTTAAAGACTTTATTCTAAGGAGAGTTTCATATACTTCACCAGGTTAACCTGGTGTATATGTCCTGACATGTTCAGGACATATAGGAACTTTTGAATTAATCTTTTTCTTTTAATTCTACTCAATTCAACAAATATATTTTAAATACTTACTATGCATTGTACCGTATAAGGAGAGGGGACACAAATATACATAAGATATAGTTCTAGTCTTCAAAGAACTTAAAATTTGCTAGAAGACAAAACACAGATAAATACAGATAGAGACGGCAAGTTGAACTTGAATTAATTGGTTGCCTTGAACATTCTTGAATGGTTGGTTACCATCAATCTTCAGATAGAGGTTGGATGGGAAAAGTGGAAGTCTCCTTCTTAGAGATGCCATGGAGGGGATTCCTATTCAGCTATGAATTCCAGATAGATGTCTCAAAAGGAACTGTCAAAATGATGATTGCGTGAATTGTCATATTACTCTTTTCTAAAATATTTATGCTGTGGAATACATTTTGGATTCTGGAAATGTTTTGGCTCTTTGGGTTCTTTATATAAAAACTTTGGGTTAGAATTTGAAATGGAAGTCTCATTGGTCAAAGTAGAGTTTTTTTTTTAAGAATGATAAAAACTGTAAAAGAAAGATAAAGATGAAGATAAGATAAAGATTGAAGACTAAAGACATGTATTTTCCTTTATCCTAGAGGGCAAATTATGAAGAATGGATGGAAGTCTGATTTAGGTAGATTTCAGCTTAATAAAATACAGAATAAAATAAAATAAATAACAAGTTTAAGAGCCTGGTAACAATGAGAGACATCCCCAAATATAAGGGGTACCCAAATCAACAAGTCTACTATGTGCCAGGCACTGGGGATACAAAGAAAGGCAAAACCCAGACCTTTATCTTGAGATTTTCACTGGAGGTCTGTAAGAAGAAGTTAGATGTGAATGTTGAGATTATTGTTGAGAGGATTTCTGTTGGGTATAAAAATGCTTCATGAGTTCTCTTTCAATCTGATTTGTTGACTTAGGGACATCAATGATAGTTGACACTCATTTTTGTAAACTGGGTTCCAATCTTTTTTAAATAATATGGAATATACAGTTATGTTATAAATGTGATATGAAAAGACTTTAATTATAATTATAGTAATCAGAGTTGTCTCATTTGCCATTGTTTCTGAAGACATGGAAACTCAAGAGCATAGGAGCAGCTAGAAATTTGGTGAATAACAGGTGATGTCCTGCAGTTAGAGCTAGGGAAGCAGGTTTTCCATCAAGAAGCATCTGGTAGACCAATATGTCATTTCATTTTCACATTATAAAATGAAAGGAGTTTTTGGAAGCTTCTAGGAAAGTCATTCCATAGTTCTTTTAATTTATTTTTATTTAGAACTTATTAAATACCAATCAAAATAAGCATGTTCTTATGCAAAGTAGGACAGAAAAATAGGATTACATGTATAGCTTGTTTCTCGTTTTAGGTATAATAAATTCAACATGATTTTTCAAAGCTGTCCTGTTTGCCTATATTTCCTTCTGGACATCCTTCTGTTCTCTTTCATATATTAAAAAATCTTCAGTGATCTTTTCCTTCTTTTTTTGGTGGGGGGAGAGATATCCTATTACTATTTCCCTTTTAATTCCAAAGGACCCCACTAGAAAAAAAATGTAACAAATATGCCTAGTCTATCAAAACAAATCCCCATATTGGCCTTATCTGAAAATGTATGTTTTATTCTGAACCTTGAGCTCATCACCATTTTCTGACAGAAGGTAGATGGTACATTTCATCATCTGTCATCTGAAATTTTATGTCCCTACATTCTAGCTGTTGGTGATGACTCTGAATAATTAGGGATCCAATTAGAAATTCTTCATTCTGGGTGACAAATTAAATATATATATATATATGTATATATATATATATATATATTTAAAAGTCTTACTTTCACCCTCGCAAATGTCAGAAAAATTTAGCCTTTTAGTGTCACTGGGTGTCTGTGTAGAGCATCTTAATTGTTCCAAAACTTTACCTTTGTCTTTTACTTCAACTGTGAAATTGACCTTCCCATTTGGAATGGCTCAGATCCTCTCTGGCTTGGGAAGGAGAATTTAATGTGTTTTCTTTTCATCTGTAGACATCTGTACTCTGTTTGACTCTGGATTGTAAACTTGCTGGGCAGGAAGGAGGAAAAGGATGTGTTGTAAGTACTTTGGGACTTGTTCTACTAAGGTCAAAAGCTCCCACAATTCTTTTACTGAGCATCTTTGAAAGACAGTCTCCTTGTACTAAGACCAAGAATTTTTGACATGGAACTTTGACTTGTTGGATTCAAAAAAACAATGTTTTCTCTTTAAATAGATATTTTTCAATCCCTCATTTCAAAATCTTTGAATACACCAGTGGAATATATTAAAATATTGTGGAAGAAAAATGAAAAACTTGAAAAAGTATCAGAAATTTCTATAATATCATTGTACAAACTTCGTCAGTTCATTAATGCATCATATAGAGGTTTCTGTTACTAGAGCTTTTTTTCATATTATTGTTCCCACTTAATAGATGAAGAAACTGATTCAACAAGATAAGCTAAATCACTTTATCCATAAGCACTTTAGAGCTTATCTCATGTGCTTAGATATGTGTATTGGATAGAGACCTGGTCTTAAAGTCAGAAAGTCTTGAATTCAAGTTCTATCTTGGTCACATGATTGTGTTACCTGGACAAATAACTAAACCTCTCAGGGTTCTAGGAAACTCTAAAACTATTAGTTACTGAAAAATGACTGATCTGCATTGGTGGAGGGACTTTTGTCCCTGGGACTTCACTTACACAGATGATATCACATATTTAGTCATTAATAACACTTACCGTGTGTCAAGCACTTTGCAGGAATCAGGGATTTAGGAGTGAAAACAAAATAGTCCCTTACTTCAAAGAGTTTACACTGTATTGACAAAACCAGTATATAGTAATTTTGGTAAATCTAAAATATTTATATTGTAATTTTAGCAACTAAGCAACTAAGGGAATAAAAAAAAAACTTTCACGAAGAAGTATTCTAAAAGCGTAGGAAGGAGACAATACATTTTGGGGCTATGGACAATCTATGCAAACCCTTGGAGGCGGTAGATGGTATGTGGTGTGCAGGAGACAGCAAATTGGCCTGTCTGGAAGGAAATAAAGTACAGCAATAAATCTAGTTAATACAGTCTTGCATCACTAATTACTATTGGACATTTTGAACTGGATATCTGACAAACATCTTATTGAGAATAAACAATAAATCTGGAAAAATAGGCTATTATCAGATTATGAAGAAATTTAGATTGCAATTAGAGAAATGTATATGATCTTAGAAACAGTAGGGAGCCATTGGGAGCTTTTTGAGCAGGGTAGTGATGTGGGCAACCTATACTTATGGAAAAGAATTTTTTGCAGGTGTGTGGGGAGGATAGATTAAAGAGGAAAAACTTAAGACAGAGAACAATGAGGAGACTTTTGCAAAAATCCAGTTGAAAGGTGATCAAGGTCTGAATTAGAGTAGTGACCATGTAAATAAAGAGAAGGGAATCAATATTTATGATTATCTAGAAATAGAATAAGTATAAATTTTTAAATGATTGGATGGGAGGATGAGGGAGAATAATGAATAAAGAACTCTACATGGCTCTCTGCAACAAAGAATTGTCTCAAACCAGTTCCAGTTGTTCACTGAAGAAAACCATATACACCCAGAGAGAGGGATATGAAATATGGACCACAACATAACATATTCATGATCTCTATTGATATTTGCTTGCACTGTGTTGCCTTTTTCTGATTTTCTTTTTTTTCTTGTAGATAGGATTTTTCTTGCACAACTTGTCAAGTAATTCAACATTATTAACATGTCATGGACTTCCTGCCATTTAGGGGAGGGAGGGGACTGGGGGTAAAATTTGTAATGGAAAGTTTTGTAAAGATCAATGCTGGGGAACTACCCATACATATGTTATACAAATAAAAAGCTTTAATTTAAAAAAAAAAAACTAAAAAAAAACAAAAAAAACCCTAAAAAAACCAAAAAACAACAACAAAAAAAGAACTCTAAAGTTATGAATTTTTGCAGCTAGAAGAAAGAAAGGTGATACCCTTAATGAAACAGAGAAGTTAGAAAAGAGATGGGATTCTTGGGGAAGGGGGAGTGATTTCTATTTGAGACATTGTGTTTGAGATGTTTATTGGACATCCAGCTCAAAGTATCCGACAGGCAATTAGTTATACAAGACTAGAGCTTGAAAGAGAGACTAGAAATTGGATATAGAGCTGATGAGATTTACAAAAGAGTGGATATAAAAAGAGAAAATAGAAGGTGGCACAGGTCAGAATCTTGAGGTTTATTTAGAGTTAGAAAGTGGGACATAGATAATAAACTGAGTACCATTAATATTTGATATAGTGCTAGAAAAACTAATTATAGCAATATACAAGAAAAAGAAATTGAAGGAATAAACACAGGAAGTAGGAAAAAACTATATGTTTTTTCAGATGACATGATGGTTTACTTTGAGACTTGTAGGGAGCCAACTAAAATTGAACCAGTTGAAATAATTAACAACTTCAATAAAGCTGAAGAATATAAAATAAACCTATACAAATCATCAGCATTTCTAAATACTACCAACAAAATGAAATTGGAAGAGAGAGAAAAATTCCACTTAAAATAACTACAGAAAATAAAAAAATATGGAAAATATAAAATAATTACAGAAAATATAAAATACTTGCTAAGATATGTACAGGATAGATATGATCACAAAACACAGTATACACAAATAAAGAACTAAACAATCTCAGAACTATTAGTTTTTCATGGGCAGGACAAACCACTATAGCTAAAGTGTCAATACTACCTAAGTTACTTACTCAGTGTTGTTATCATTCAAATTATCAAAAGATTACATCATAGAACTAGAAAAACATCACATAATTCACATGGAGGAATAAAGGTCAGTTATCTATCAAGGGAAATAATTTTTTTAAGTAGAAAAAGATGTGTATCTAGCAGTACTGGATCTTCAACTCTACTACAAAGCAGTCATCATAGAAGTAACTTGGCGCTGATTAAGAAATAGAAAGTTTGATTAGTGAAACAGATAAAGGGAAGATAAGCAGAAGCAAATAAGCAAATAGATGAGAAAATTGGCTGGGGTTTTGAAAAACAGACAATACAGTTATAGTCTTCCAATTTACCATACATTAGAATGCCTTGCTTGACATGTAGCAAGCACTTATTTAGTCATCACTAATCAATCATTTAATTAACAAATATTTGTTGATAGATTAGTATGTGTCAGGCATTGTGTTTAATGAGAGGTATACAAGATAATGAAACATTTCCTGCTTTGGAGAACTTACAGTAGGCAAAACTATTTTATGAGGGACATTTATTTCCAAAGAACATAAATGGGTAATAGGCCAAGGAAAATAGTGACGATTGATTTTAATGCACAAGAGACTCATAATGAAGTAAAAGTGGTCAGAGCTCCTATATTTGTTTCATTCTATAATGATGTTCTTTGAGTGGCAATTAGAAGAACATTCAAATTTCATTTTCTTACCTAGGAAGCCTTTAACAATCTAACCAAATACCTTAGTTGTTTCCAAATACAACAGAAGCCATCCTTCTGTATTGTAGTTAATTCTAAGACTTTCAGCACCAATGCTAAGCCAAATAAATAATGTTACAACAATAAACAATTTAATTTAAAAGACTTGGTCCATGAAAAGTCCAACTCTTCAGCTTAAAATGTTCCAATTAAAAGAAATTAGGGGATAGAAAAGCATGCTCTAAAGGAGATTGCAATTTTCATTGTAATTTGTGTGATTTCACTTCATATTTCTTTTCTCAATTGCAATCAGAGCTGCACCTTTTGCAGCTATTCCCACTCATTTTCCCCAAGGAATTTCCACTGCCTTTTTTCTCTATTAAGGTGTCATTGTACTCAGTGTCAAAGGTACAAAAAATCTCAATATTCCTTCTTTTCCCCTATGGGAAATTCAGAAATCCACTTTGGTTTGAGTTGAGGTTAGAGAAAATTTGGTTTTCCCTAAAATCTGAATTGGAATAATCTCCAAATAACTGACCACATGTTTTACTTAGATGCTTCTACAGCCTTGTTCTTAACCATAAAAGTCTCTTTTCTGCATGGGGAACATATTGGGAAATATGGGTGAGCTAGTAGATATTGTTTGCAAGGACAGAAACTCATGGATTATGTAAATTGACCATTAAAAGTTTATTTGCATTGGGGAAGATGTCATGGTAGTGTGACTAGATTGCAAAGAAATGTTTAAAGATGAAAATTGATATACAACCATCCTATTGCTGTGTTTATGAATCTGAAACTAATGAACTCCCCTTAATGACCATGGTGAATTTTTGCTAAGCTTCTATTTAAATTTTTGGCACTTATCACAGTGTAAGTCCTTAATAAATGCTTGTGGACTGACTAAAAGGAAATAAATGCATTGGGTAATTTTGGAATCTTTCCCAATGGTGTCATTATTTATAAAGATTTGAAACTGAGTTGTATACATTTGGATCTAAGTAAATAAGTCCAGCAAGATCATTATATGTCCTTGGATGTTCCAGAGTCTCTTGCCCATTCATGTGACAGGTACAACTGAGCACTGAACTTGGAATCAAGAATATTTGAGTTTTAATTCTGTCTTAGATATTTATTAACTGTCATGACAAGTCACTTAGCCTCTCTCACTTAGTTTTTTCATCTGTAAAATGGAATAATAGCAGAACCTACTTCATAACATCGTTTTGAGTTCCACTGAGATATTCCCAAATTGCTATATAAATGTGAGCTATTGGTTTGTTTATTTATTTGTTTTCATAAATCTCTTACCCACTAAATGAGGCCTTCTCAGAAAAATGACCACTGCCATGCTTGGCTGCAGTTCCAGGAAAACCCCCTTCCTTGTACCCTTGCTTAATCTCCCACAAACTACTTTGTAATTTATAGTCCTCCTGCTCTTATACTCTGAACATGGAATGGATTCCCTTGACAGATTGTGAGCCCTGACTTTTAAGTCAGGAACAGTTGGGGCCCAAGTTTAGGGTATAAAGAATCTACTCTATTGCCCCATCCTCTGCCTCACTCCACTAGACTATGCTAGTGGAGGTGACACCCTTCTCCTGCAGGAACTGAAGAAACTGCTTTCTTCTCTGACTCAATTTGAATTACTTTAGGTTAGTGGTCACTGTCCCACACACTTACATGCATATTTATTTGTACAATTTCCTCAGACCCCAATTTTTAGAGATAAATCTAAGATTCTGCTTTTTATCCATGTAATTTTTTCTCCGTCAGCCTACTGTCATCCAGAGCAATCATTCTGTTCTTCTGAAGATGCCATCAACATATAATTATCAGTCTTTTATATAAAAAATTCTGGCACTGTTTATCCAATTCTATTTTTAAGAGGATTATTTCCCAGGGTAGATTGTTTATATTTTTGCTATGGAAGGAGAGGGGACAGAAGAATAGATTTTTTTTTCTCTTAAGACTTTTCATAAGCAATGATGCTGTATTTTGTGACATTTGCCACAGACAAGCATTCAATAACTAGTTTTATTCATTCAGTTTGAATTCATGAAAATTAACTAAAGTTTTTTGAAGGGGATTTTTGAAATGAATAATTGCTATAATACTAAAAATATTGGCATCTATATGGCACTTTAAGGTTTGCAAAACTCTTTATATATATTTCATTTTATCCTTACAACAAATCTGGTAAATAAGTGCTTTTATTTTATAAATGAAGAAACAGGGAGACTGAGGTTATGTGACTTGTCATACATTTGTTAAGTATTTCAAGCAGAATTTTTTCCTGATGTAGTCTAGTGGTCTACCTATTCTATCACCGGAGTAGTGCAAGCTCTGCATTCATTATCTCAGCTCATATCTTCCTGATCTCTTATTATTATTTCCCAATAACTCACCCTGAATTCCTATGTAAAATCCACTCCTACAAAAAGAAAAACAGATCAGTGCATAGACCTAGGATGATAACATATGCAACATCCTGTATCCACAGAGTACTAGCTCTCTATTAAAAGGAAGAAATTATGTTTTGTCATCAATCAGCTTTGGTCAATCTAACAATCAGCATTCTAATATCTTTCCATATTGTTTTCATTCACATTAGTGGGGTCATAATATACGTTTTCTTGGTTTTGCTTTCTTTTCTGTGCACCCATTCTTCTATGTCCTCCAGTTTCTTTTGATTCTTTTTAGTAGTTATTTCTTTCTGTAAACTTTCACTTTTTCTAATTACACCTAAAAACAAATATACTATTTTAGAAAAAATTTTGAGTTTCAAATTCTTCCCCTTCCTCACACCTCCATTACAATGAAAAAACAAGCAATTTGATAGACTGTATTTATATTGTCATGCAAAATATATTTTGCATTTTACTCATGTAAAAGAAACCACAGATTCCCCCCCCCCAAAAAAAACCCAAGAAAAATAAAGATAAAATTGAATATAACATATTTTAATCTATATTCAGACTTCATCAGTTCTTTCTCTAGGAATGGATAGTATTTTTCATCTTGAGTGCTTTGGAATTATCTTGGATCATTACATTGCTGAAAATCACTAAGTCATTCACAGTTGATCTTTGCATAATGTTACTGTGTACCATGTTTTTTCCTGGTTTTGCTCATTTCACTTTGTCTCAGTTCAATGAAATCTTTACAGGTTTTTCTGAAAGCATACTGCTCAGCACCTAGTATTCCAAATAATGATTCTTTCTTTCTTTCTTCTTCTTCTTTTTTTTTTTGAAGACAGAATATTTATTTATTTATATTAAAGTTTTTATTTGCAAAACATATGCATGGGTAATTTTTTCAACACTGACCCTTGCAAAGACTTCTGTTCCAAATTTTTCTCTCCTTCCCCCCACCCTAGATGGCAGGCAGTCCAATACATGTTAATTATGTTAAAATATATGATGAATCTCGAATGTATGTATACATATTTATACAAATATCTTGCTGAATAAGAAAAATCAGATCTACAAGAAAAATAATCTGAGACGGAAAACAAAATGCAAGGAAAAAACAACAGAAAATGTTAAAATGCTATGTTGTGGTCCACATTCAGATCCCTCAGGCTTCTCCCTGGGTGAATATGGCTTTTTTCATCACTGAACAATAGGAACTGGTTTGAAACAACTCATTGTTGAACCTCATTGTTGAGAAGCATGTCCATTAGAATTGATCATCATTGAACATCATACTTGCTGTTGCCGTGTATATTGATTTCCTGGTTCTGTTCGTTTCACTCAGCATCAGTTCATGCAAGTCTCTCCAGGCCTCTCTGAAATCATCCTGCTGGTCATTTCTTACAGAACACTGATATTACATAACATTCATCCATTCTCCAATTGATAGGCATCCATTCAGTTTCCAGTTTCTAGCCATTACAAAAAGGGCTGCTACAAACATTTTTGCACATGTGGGGCCCTTTCCTTCCTTTATGTTTTCTTTGGGATATAAGCCCAATAGAAATGCTGCTGGGTCAAAGGGTATGCACAGTTTGATAACTTTTTGAGCATAGCTCCAAATTGCTCTCCGGAATGGTTGGATCCGTTCACAGTTCCACCAACAATGTATCAATGTCCCAGTTTTCCCACAACCCCTCCAACATTCGTCATTGTCTTTTCCTGTCATTTTAGCCAATCTGACAGGTGTGCCGTGGTATTTCAGAGTTGCTTTAATTTGCATTTCTCTGATCAATAGTGATTTGGAGCACCTTTTCATATGACTAGAAATGGTTTCAATTTCATCATCTGAAAATTGTTCATATCCTTTGACCATTTATCAATTGTAGAATGGCTTGAATTCTTATAAATTTGAGTCAATTCTCCATATATTTTAGAAATTAGGCCTTTAAATAATGATTATTTCTTAAGACAAAAACATATTTCATTACATTTATATGCCAAACAAGAAAAAAAATTGTTTATAGAAGAGGGAGACAGGAGGGGAAGTGAGTGAATGTTACTCTAATTAGAATTGGGTCAAAGAGGAAATAATGTTCATAGTCAATATGGGTACAGAAATCTATCTTACCCTTCAAGAAAGTAGGAGGGGAAGGGGATATAAGAATGGGGGATGGTTTTAGAAGAAGAATTATATTAGGGGAAGGGCTGATCAGAATCAAAACATTTTTGAGGAGAGAGAGGGTAAAAGGAGAGAAAGAATAGAATAGTGAAGAAATATGGTTAGCAATTATGAAAAGAATTTTGAAGCAAGTTTCTTTGATAAAGGCTTCATTTCTCAAAAGTATATGGAGCTGTGGGCGGAGCCAAGATGGCGAACTGCAGACAGCATTCTCTGTGAGCTCCTGAGACCTTCCCTCAGACCCAGACAAATTGAGCCTCCGAACTGGTTTTGGAGTGAGGGCTCCACCAAACACTTGGACTACAACTCACTTCTATCAACAATCTACTTTGAAAAAACATCAGAGGTTAGCCTCAGGGGAAATCGGCTGCTGGTCGCAATCAAATGCCAGCCTGGGTAGAAGTCAGGGCTGCACTAGAGGGGTGGATTTTAGGCACCCAGGAAGCCCCTGGGAGATGCCTGGACCACTTTGCTCTGCTTGCGGGCAGATGCTTTGGCAGATCTGCCTTTGGTAAAGGGTGGATTGAGAGCCCCTGAAAACGTGGTCCTAGTGTGAATCTAGCCTGACCAGCCTCAGACCGGAAGTCAACTTGGCAAACCGCCCCAGGGCAAATTGAAACTGTGGCAATATTCCCTGCTGGTGCCTGATACCTCAACTCAAAAGCATGAGTAAGAAACAGAAGAGAGCTCTCACCATAGACAGCTTTTATGGAGAAAAAATAGAGCAGTCCCCAGATCCTGAGATTCTGAAAACAATCCCAGATGAAGCCACAAAGGCAGACTTAAGCTGGTCTCCCTTCCAGAAGGCTTACCTGGAAGATTGCATAAAGAATCTCAAAAGAGAGCTAGAAGAAGAATGGGGAAATAAATTGAGATCAGGGCAACAGAGATATCAAAAACTGGAAAACAGGACTGGTGAATTGGAAAAAGAAAACAATTCACTAAAAAACAAAATTGGTGAATTGGAAAAAATCATCAATTCACTGGAAAATAAAAATGGTGAATTGGAAAAAAAACAACAATTCACTGAAAAACAAAATTGGTGAATTGGAAAAAATCGCCAATTCACTGGAAAATAAAAATGGTGAATTGGAAAAAGACAACAATTCACTGAAAAACAAGATTGGTGAATTGGAAAAAGACAAGAATTCATTGAAAAATAAAATTGGCAAAATGGAAAAATAATGCATTGAATCAAGAAATTCAATTGGCCAGCTACAAAAGGAGCTAAAAAAGATAACTGAAGGAAATAATACTCTAAAAATTAAAATTGAACAAATAGAAGTAAATGACTCAATAAGACTTCAAGAATCACTCAAACAAAAACAAAAAATGAAAAAACAGAAGAAAATATGAAATATCTCCTAGGAAAAACAACTGACTTGGAAAACAGATCCAGGAGAGACAATCTGAGGATTACTGGACTCCCTGAAAGCCATGATGAAAAAAAGAACCTTGATGCTATCTTCCAGGAAATCATGAAAGAGAATTGCCCTGATGTTTTAGAATCAGAAGGCAAAATTGGTATTGAAAGAATTCACTGATCACCTCCTGAAAGAGACCTCAAAATTAAAACCCCAAGGAATATGGTGGCCAAATTTCAGGACTATCGCACCAAGAAAAAGATATTGCAAGCAGCTAGAAAGGAACAGTTCAAATACCAAGGAACTGTCATTAGAATTACACAGGATCTGTCAGCTTCCACATTGAAGGATCGAAGGGCCTGGAATCAGATATTCCGAAAGGCAAAAGAACTTGGATTACAGCCAAGAATAAGTTATCCAGCTAGAATGAGCATCATCTTCCAGGGAAGAAGATGGTCATTCAATAATACAGGAGAATTTCACCTATTTCTAATGAAAAGACCAGATCTGAACAAAAAATTTGACCTCCAAATACAGAACTCAAGAGAAGCATAAAAGGGTAAAAAGGAAAGAACTCTTGAGAACTATATTTCTACTATAGGTATCCTTAAAGAATGGGGGTATAATTTGATTTTTCTTTGATAATAATGGAAAGGAAACTAGAGGTGGAAGGGATACCATACTGAAAAAAAGGGAGGGGAAGGAGGCAAAATAAAGTAAAAATAAAGGAGGTAAAATAAGGCAAAATCTCATAAAGAGACATAGAAGATCTAATATAATTGAGGGAAAGAAAGGAGGGTGATGAGTATTGTGTAAACCTTACTCTCATTAGATTGGACTCTAAGAGAGTATATCGGACACATTTGGCTTCAAAGAAAGGCCTGACCCTCCTTGTGGGAGGGAAAGGAGGAAAGGAAAGGGATAAACTAATAGAAGGATTAGAGGAAAGGTATAAAGGGGAGGGAGGGACTCTAAAGGGGGGAGGACTATTGGTGGGAGGTGGTCATCAAAAATACAGTACTGGGGAGAGGGGAAGGGATAGAGGGGAAAGGGAAGAAAAAATCATAACTCTGGGTAAATAATATGGCAGGGAATACAGATATAGTTATTTTAACTGTGAATGTGAATGGGATGAACTCTCCCATAAAACAGAAGCGGGTAGCAGACTGGATTAAAAGCCAGAATCCTACAATATGTTGTTTACAAGAAACACATTTAAAACATAGAGATACATACAGAGTGAAGGTAACGGGCTGGAGCAGAATCTTCTATACTTCAGGTGAACAAAGAAAGGCAGGAGTAGCAATCCTTATCTCGGATCAAGTAAAAACAAAAATAGATCTAATTAAAAGAGATGAGGAAGGAAACTATATTTTACTAAAGGGTACCCTAGACAATGAAGCGGTATCAATATTTCACATATATGCACCTAGTGGTATAGCATCCAAATTCCTAGAGGAGAAACTAACAGAGATGCAAGGAGAAATAGACAGTAATACTATACTAGTGGGGATATCAACCTTGCTCTCTCAGAATTAGATAAATCAAACCACAAAATAAATAAGAAAGAAGTTAGGGAAGTAAACAAAAGGCTAGAAAAGTTAGGTATGATAGATCTCTGGAGGAAATTGAATGGTGATAGAAGGGAGTATACTTTTTTCTCAGGGGTTCATGGAATATATACAAAAATTGATCATGTGTTAGGGCACAAAAACCTCAAAATCAAATGGAGAAAAGCAGAAATAGTAAATGCATCCTTCTCAGATCATGATGCAATAAAACTCACATGTAATATAAGGCCAGGAGAAAATAGACCAGAAGTTAATTGGAAATTAAATAATCTAATCCTGAAGAATGAATGGGTGAAAGAGCAAATCATAGACACAATCGATAATTTCATCCAGGAGAATGACAATAAAGAGACAACATACCAAAATTTGGGGGACACGGCTAAAGAGGTTATAAGGGGTAATTTTATATCTCTAGATGCTTACTTGCATAAAACAGAGAAAGAGAAGATTAATGAACTGGGCTTACAATTAAAAAAGCTAGGAAAAGACCAAATTACAAACCCTCAATTAAATACCAAATTGGAAATTCTGAAAATTAAAGGAGAGATCAATAAAATTGAAAATAAGAAAACTATCAAATTAATAAATAAAACTAAGAGTTGGTTTTATGAAAAAACCAACAAAATAGATAAGCCTTTAGTTAATTTGATTAGAAAAAGGAAAGAGGAAAATCAAATTGTTAATCTCAAAAATGATAAGGGAGAACTTTCCTCCAATGAAGAGGAAATTAGAGTAATAATTAGGAGTTTCTTTGCCCAACTTTATGCCAATAAATTTGATAATGTAAACGAAATGGAGGAATATCTACAAAAATATAGATTGCCTAAGTTAACAGAAGAGGAAATAAATTATTTAAATAGCCCCATTTTGGAAAAAGAAATAGAACAAGCTATTAATCAACTCCCTAAGAAAAAATCTCCAGGGCCAGATGGATTTACATGTGAATTTTACCAAACATTCAAAAAACAATTAATCCCAATACTATATAAACTATTTGAAAAAATAGGGAAAGAAGGTGTACTACAAAATTCCTTCTATGACACAGATATGGTGCTGATAGCTAAACCAGGTAGGCAGAAAACTGACAAAGAAAACTATAGACCTATTTCCCTAATGAATATTGCTGCAAAAATTTTAAGTAAGATTCTAGCCACGAGATTACAGAAAGTTATCCCCAGGATAATACACCATGACCAAGTAGGATTTATACCAGGAATGCAAGGCTGGTTCAATATTAGGAAAACTATTAGCATAATCAATTATATTAATAACCAAATTAACAAAAACCATATGATTATCTCAATAGATGCAGAAAAAGCCTTTGATAAAATCCAACACCCATTCCTATTAAAAACACTGGAGAGAATAAAATCAGGGGTGAAACAAGGTTGCCCACTATCACCATTACTGTTCAATATTGTATTAGAAATGCTAGCCTTGGCAATAAGGCAAGAAAAAGAGATTAAAGGAATTAGAGTAGGTCATGAGGAAACCAAATTATCACTCTTTGCAGATGATATGATGGTCTACTTAGAGAACCCTAGAGAATCAACTAAATAATATTAGAATTAATCCACAACTTTAGCAAAGTTGCAGGATACAAAATAAATCCACATAAATCATCAGCATTTTTATACATCACCAACAAAATGCAACAACAAGAGATACAAAGAGAAATTCCATTCAAAATAACTATCGATAGTATAAAATATTTGGGAATATATCTGCCAAGAGACAGTCAGGATCTATATGAGCAAAACTACAAAACACTCTCCACACAAATAAAGTCAGATCTAAACAATTGGAAAAACATCAAGTGCTCTTGGATAGGTCGAGCGAATATAATTAAGATGGCAATACTACCTAAACTAATCTATTTATTTAGTGCTATACCAATCAAACTCCCAAGAAATTATTTAACTGACCTAGAAAAAATAACAACAAAATTTATCTGGAAAAACAAAAGGTCAAGAATTTCAAGGGAATTAATGAAAAAAATGCAAATGAGGGTGGCCTAGCTGTACCAGATCTAAAACTATATTATAAAGCAGTGGTCACCAAAACCATGTGGTACTGGATAAGAAATAGAGTAGTGGATCAGTGGAATAGGTTAGGTTCACAGGACAAAATACTCAATGACAATTGTAATCTAGTGTTTGATAAACCCGAAGACCCCAGTTTTTGGGATAAAAACTCACTATTTGACAAAAACTGCTGGGATAATTGGAAACTAGTATGGAAGAAATTAGGCATTGACCCACACATAACACCATCTACCAAGATAAGTTCAAAATGGATTCATGATCTAGGCATAAAGAATGGTATTATAAACAAATTAGAAAAATGTGGGATGGTTTACCTCTCAAACCTGTGGAGGGGGAAGGAATTTGTGACCAAAGAAGAACTAGAGGTCATCATTAATCACAAAATAGATAAGTTTGACTATATCAAGTTAAAAAGTTTTTGTACAAACAAAATGAATGCAGACAAGATTAGAAGGGTAGCAGTAAACTGGGAAAATATTTTTACATCCAAAGGTTCTGATAAAGGCCTCATTTCTAAAATATATCGAGAATTGACTCAAATATATAAGAATTCAAGCCATTCTCCAATTGATAAATGGTCAAAAGATATGAACAGACAATTTTCAGACGAAGAAATTGAAACTATTTCCGGTCACATGAAAAGGTGCTCCAAGTCACTATTGATCAGAGAAATGCAAATTAA
>JAJPUD010000332.1:523257-552721 GCA_023553655.1 Myrmecobius fasciatus | reverse complement strand
GGGACTCTAAAGGGGGGAGGACTATTGGTGGGAGGTGGTCATCAAAAATACAGTACTGGGGAGAGGGGAAGGGATAGAGGGGAAAGGGAAGAAAAAATCATAACTCTGGGTAAATAATATGGCAGGGAATACAGATATAGTTATTTTAACTGTGAATGTGAATGGGATGAACTCTCCCATAAAACAGAAGCGGGTAGCAGACTGGATTAAAAGCCAGAATCCTACAATATGTTGTTTACAAGAAACACATTTAAAACATAGAGATACATACAGAGTGAAGGTAACGGGCTGGAGCAGAATCTTCTATACTTCAGGTGAACAAAGAAAGGCAGGAGTAGCAATCCTTATCTCGGATCAAGTAAAAACAAAAATAGATCTAATTAAAAGAGATGAGGAAGGAAACTATATTTTACTAAAGGGTACCCTAGACAATGAAGCGGTATCAATATTTCACATATATGCACCTAGTGGTATAGCATCCAAATTCCTAGAGGAGAAACTAACAGAGATGCAAGGAGAAATAGACAGTAATACTATACTAGTGGGGATATCAACCTTGCTCTCTCAGAATTAGATAAATCAAACCACAAAATAAATAAGAAAGAAGTTAGGGAAGTAAACAAAAGGCTAGAAAAGTTAGGTATGATAGATCTCTGGAGGAAATTGAATGGTGATAGAAGGGAGTATACTTTTTTCTCAGGGGTTCATGGAATATATACAAAAATTGATCATGTGTTAGGGCACAAAAACCTCAAAATCAAATGGAGAAAAGCAGAAATAGTAAATGCATCCTTCTCAGATCATGATGCAATAAAACTCACATGTAATATAAGGCCAGGAGAAAATAGACCAAAAGTTAATTGGAAATTAAATAATCTAATCCTGAAGAATGAATGGGTGAAAGAGCAAATCATAGACACAATCGATAATTTCATCCAGGAGAATGACAATAAAGAGACAACATACCAAAATTTGGGGGACACGGCTAAAGAGGTTATAAGGGGTAATTTTATATCTCTAGATGCTTACTTGCATAAAACAGAGAAAGAGAAGATTAATGAACTGGGCTTACAATTAAAAAAGCTAGGAAAAGACCAAATTACAAACCCTCAATTAAATACCAAATTGGAAATTCTGAAAATTAAAGGAGAGATCAATAAAATTGAAAATAAGAAAACTATCAAATTAATAAATAAAACTAAGAGTTGGTTTTATGAAAAAACCAACAAAATAGATAAGCCTTTAGTTAATTTGATTAGAAAAAGGAAAGAGGAAAATCAAATTGTTAATCTCAAAAATGATAAGGGAGAACTTTCCTCCAATGAAGAGGAAATTAGAGTAATAATTAGGAGTTTCTTTGCCCAACTTTATGCCAATAAATTTGATAATGTAAACGAAATGGAGGAATATCTACAAAAATATAGATTGCCTAAGTTAACAGAAGAGGAAATAAATTATTTAAATAGCCCCATTTTGGAAAAAGAAATAGAACAAGCTATTAATCAACTCCCTAAGAAAAAATCTCCAGGGCCAGATGGATTTACATGTGAATTTTACCAAACATTCAAAAAACAATTAATCCCAATACTATATAAACTATTTGAAAAAATAGGGAAAGAAGGTGTACTACAAAATTCCTTCTATGACACAGATATGGTGCTGATAGCTAAACCAGGTAGGCAGAAAACTGACAAAGAAAACTATAGACCTATTTCCCTAATGAATATTGCTGCAAAAATTTTAAGTAAGATTCTAGCCACGAGATTACAGAAAGTTATCCCCAGGATAATACACCATGACCAAGTAGGATTTATACCAGGAATGCAAGGCTGGTTCAATATTAGGAAAACTATTAGCATAATCAATTATATTAATAACCAAATTAACAAAAACCATATGATTATCTCAATAGATGCAGAAAAAGCCTTTGATAAAATCCAACACCCATTCCTATTAAAAACACTGGAGAGAATAAAATCAGGGGTGAAACAAGGTTGCCCACTATCACCATTACTGTTCAATATTGTATTAGAAATGCTAGCCTTGGCAATAAGGCAAGAAAAAGAGATTAAAGGAATTAGAGTAGGTCATGAGGAAACCAAATTATCACTCTTTGCAGATGATATGATGGTCTACTTAGAGAACCCTAGAGAATCAACTAAATAATATTAGAATTAATCCACAACTTTAGCAAAGTTGCAGGATACAAAATAAATCCACATAAATCATCAGCATTTTTATACATCACCAACAAAATGCAACAACAAGAGATACAAAGAGAAATTCCATTCAAAATAACTATCGATAGTATAAAATATTTGGGAATATATCTGCCAAGAGACAGTCAGGATCTATATGAGCAAAACTACAAAACACTCTCCACACAAATAAAGTCAGATCTAAACAATTGGAAAAACATCAAGTGCTCTTGGATAGGTCGAGCGAATATAATTAAGATGGCAATACTACCTAAACTAATCTATTTATTTAGTGCTATACCAATCAAACTCCCAAGAAATTATTTAACTGACCTAGAAAAAATAACAACAAAATTTATCTGGAAAAACAAAAGGTCAAGAATTTCAAGGGAATTAATGAAAAAAATGCAAATGAGGGTGGCCTAGCTGTACCAGATCTAAAACTATATTATAAAGCAGTGGTCACCAAAACCATGTGGTACTGGATAAGAAATAGAGTAGTGGATCAGTGGAATAGGTTAGGTTCACAGGACAAAATACTCAATGACAATTGTAATCTAGTGTTTGATAAACCCGAAGACCCCAGTTTTTGGGATAAAAACTCACTATTTGACAAAAACTGCTGGGATAATTGGAAACTAGTATGGAAGAAATTAGGCATTGACCCACACATAACACCATCTACCAAGATAAGTTCAAAATGGATTCATGATCTAGGCATAAAGAATGGTATTATAAACAAATTAGAAAAATGTGGGATGGTTTACCTCTCAAACCTGTGGAGGGGGAAGGAATTTGTGACCAAAGAAGAACTAGAGGTCATCATTAATCACAAAATAGATAAGTTTGACTATATCAAGTTAAAAAGTTTTTGTACAAACAAAATGAATGCAGACAAGATTAGAAGGGTAGCAGTAAACTGGGAAAATATTTTTACATCCAAAGGTTCTGATAAAGGCCTCATTTCTAAAATATATCGAGAATTGACTCAAATATATAAGAATTCAAGCCATTCTCCAATTGATAAATGGTCAAAAGATATGAACAGACAATTTTCAGACGAAGAAATTGAAACTATTTCCGGTCACATGAAAAGGTGCTCCAAGTCACTATTGATCAGAGAAATGCAAATTAATAGAACTCTGAGATGCCACTACACACCTGTCAGATTGGCTAAAATGACGAGAAATGATAATGATAACTGTTGGAGGGGATGTGGGAAAACTGGGACACTGATACATTGTTGGTGGAACTGTGAACGGATCCAACCATTCTGGAGAGCAATTTGGAGCTATGCTCAAAAAGTTATCAAACAGTGCATACCCTTTGACCCAGAAGTGTTTCTACTGGGCCTATATCCCAAAGAGATTTTAAAGGAGGGAAAGGGACCCACATGTGCAAAAATGTTTGTGGCAGCCCTTTTTGTAGTGGCAAGAAACTGGAAATTGAAAAGATGCCCATCAATTGGAGAATGGCTGAATAAATTATGGTATATGAATGTTATGGAATATTACTGTTCTGTAAGAAATGACCAACAGGAGGATTTCAGAGAGGATTGGAGAGACTTGCATGAACTGATGCTGAGTGAAATCAGCAGAACCAGGAGAACATCATACACAGCAACAAGACTATACGATGATCAATTTTGATGGACATGGTTCTCTTCAACAATGATGTGATTCAAACCAGTTGTGCTGCGATGAAGATAGTCATATACATCCAGAGAGAGGCCTGTGGGAACTGAGAGTGAACCACCACACAGCATTTTAATGCTTTCTGCGAATATTTCCATGCATTTTGTTTTCCTTCTTAGGTTGTTTTTTCCTTCTTCTCTTTTTAGATCTGATGTTTCTTGTGCAGTAAGATAACTGTATAGATATGTATACATGTATTGTATTTGTCATATAATTTATCCTATTTAGCATGTATTAGATTACCTGTCATCCAGGGGTGGGGGTGGGGGGAAGGAGGGGAAAAGCTTGGGGAAAAAAAAGTTTTTGCAAAGGTCAATGTTGAAAGGTCACTCATATGTTTTGTAAATAAAAAGCTTTATATAAAAAAACACTGGAGAGTATAGGAATAAATGGGCATCATATGTAATGGAGTCAAACTAGAACCATTCCCAATAAGATCAGGAGTGAAACAAGGCTGCCCACTGTCACCATTATTATTTAATATTGTCTTAGAAATGTTAGCTTTGGCAGTAAGAGAAGAAAAAGAGATTAAAGGAATTAGAGTAGGTAATGAGGAAACCAAATTATCACTCTTTGCAGATGACATGATGATATACGTAGAGAATCCTAAAGACTCAACTAAAAAAATATTAGAAACAATTCACAACTTTAGCAAAATTGCAGGATACAAAATAAATCCACATAAATCATCAGCATTTTTATATATTACCAATAAAGTTCAGCAGCAAGAGATACAAAAAGAAATTCCATTCAAAATAACTGTTGATAGTATGAAATATTTGGGAATTTATCTGCCAAAGGAAAGTCAGGAACTATATGAACTAAACTACAAAACACTTTCCACACAAATAAAATCAGACCTAGTCAATTGGAAAAACTTAAAATGCTCATGGGTAGGCCAAGCGAATATAATAAAAATGACAATACTACCCAAACTAATTTACTTACTTAGTGCCATACCAATCAAACTCCCAAGAAATTATCTTACAGATCTAGAAAAAATAGTAGCAAAGTTCATTTGGAAGAACAAAAGGTCAAGGATTTCAAGGGGATTAATGAAAAAAAGGCTGACGATGGTGGCCTTGCTGTACCAGATCTAAAACTATATTACAAAGCAGCGGTCATCAAAACCATTTGGTACTGGCTAAGAAATAGAGTAGTTGATCAGTGCAATAGGATAGAATCACAAGACAAACTAGGCAATAACTATAGCAATTTAGTCTGATAAACCCAAAGACCCCAGCTTTTGGAATAAATACTCACTATTTGATAAAAACTTCTGGGAAAATTGGAAACTAGTGTGGAAGAAATTAGGGCTTGACCCACATCTAACACCACATACCAAGATAAGATCTAAATGGGTTCATGATCTGGATATAAAGAGTAATACTATAAGTAAATTAGAGGAACATAATATAGTTTACCTCTCAGACCTATGGAGATGGAATAAATTTATGTCCAAAGAAGAACTGGAACTCTTAATTGAAAACCAGATAGAAAACTTTGACTATATTAAGTTAAAAAGTTTTTGTACAAACAAAACCAATGCAGACAAGATTAGGAGGGAAGCAATAAATTGGGAAATCATCTTTACATTTAAGGGTTCTGATAAAGGTCTCATCTCTAAAATATATAGAGAATTGTCTCATATTTATAAAAATCCAAGCCATTCTCCAATCAATAAAGGTCAAAGGATATGAACAGACAATTTTCAGAGGATGAAATTAAAACTATTTATAGTCATATGAAAAGGTGCTCCAAATCACTATTGATCAGAGAAATGCAAATCAAGACAACCCTGAGGTACCACTACACACTTGTCAGATTGGCTAAAATGACAGGAAAAGTTAATGATAAATGTTGGAGGGGATGTGGGAGGGCTGGGACACTGATGCATTATTGGTGGAGCTGTGAACGGATACAGCCATTCTGGAGAGCAATTTGGAGCTTTGCTCAAAAAGTGATCAAACTGTGCATACCCTTTGACCCAGCAGCGTTTCTATTGGGCTTATATCCCAAAGAAATCATAAAGGAAGGAAAGGGCCCCACATGTGCAAGAATGTTTGTGGCAGCCCTTTTTGTAGTGGCTAGAAACTGGAAATTGAATAGATGCCCTTCAATTGGAGAATGGCTGAATAAATTATGGTATATGAATATTATGGAATATTATTGTTCTGTAAGAAATGACCAGCAAGACGATTTCAGAGAAGCTTGGAGAGACTTGCATGAACTGATGCTGAGTGAAATGAGCAGAACCAGGAGATCATTGTACACGGCAACAACAGTACTATATGACGATCAATTCTGATGGACATGGCTCTCTTCAACAATGAAATGTTTCAAACCACCTCCAATTGTTCACTAAAGAAAGCCATATACACCCAGAAAGAGGGATGTTAAATGTGGACCACAACGTAACATTCTCATACTCCTTGATTGATGTTTGCTTACATTATGTTTCCTTTATCTGATATATCTTTTGTGTAGATAAGATTTTTCTTTCACAATAATGATAAGTTTGGAAATATGTATACATATATTCGATTTGCCAATATTTTAACATAATTAACATGTAGTGGATATCCTGCCATCTAGGGGAGGAGTGGGGAGTTGGGGGGAAAAATTTGTAACAGAAAGCTATGTAAGGGTTAATGTTGAAGAATTACCCACACATATGTTATGCAAATAAAATAAAAAAATAAAAATTATAAAAAAGTATATGGAGCTAAATAAAATTTATAAAAAGTAAGAGCCATTATCCAACTGATAAATGATCAAGATATTAATTATGTCTAAAGAGCTATAAAAACATGCATATCCTTCGACCTAACAATACCACTAGTTGGCATGAATCCAAAAGAATTTTTTTAAACAAAGGAAAAGGATTTATATGTACAAAAATCTTCATAGCAGCTCTTTTGTCAGGTCAAAAAATTGGAAATTCAGGGATTGCCTATCAATTGGGGAATGAATGATTAAATTATGGCATATGATTATGATGGCATGTCAGGATGTTCTCAAAAAAACCTGCAAAGTCCTACATGAACTCCTGCCAAGTGAAATGTACTGTGTACAAAGTAATAGCGATGTTGAGGGAGAAGCAGCTGTGAATGACTTTGCTATTCTTATCAATACAATGATCCCAGACTTATGATGAAAAATGCTATCCATATTCAGAGAAATAACTGGTTGTGTCTGAACACAGATTGAAGCATACTAAATTTTTTTCTTGAGGGTTTTTGGAGGGGGGAATTTATGTTTTCTTTTAAAATTTGACTTTTAGGAAAATGTTTTGAATAACTTCACATATGCTTTCTCAATTGGGCGGGGAGGGGTAGGGAAGAGGAAGAGAAAGAATCTGGAACTTAAAGTTTAAAAAACAAATGTAAAAAATTGTTAACTGGGGAAAATAAAAGTATTATACCATTAAAACATTCATATGCCAAAATTTGTTCAGCTATTCTACATTCAATAGGTACTCTTTTCCAGGGTGCCGTTTGGCTAAAGAGTAATAATAATAATGATGATGTTGAATCAAAATGCAATACTTTCCCCACCATCCCCAGGTTCAGAAATAACATTTGAAATTTCAAATGTTAGTACTTTTTATTAAGCTTAAAACTGCCCTAAGAATTTGGAGATACCCTGTATTGTGAGTCAATAAATTTTTATTAAGTGTTTACTAGCACTAGTCACTGTGCTGAGTGCTAGAGGTCCAAAGAAAGGCAAAATACTGTCCCTGCCCTCAAAGACTTTATATTCTAATGGGGGAACCCACAAGTAAATAAGTAAATCTTTAGAAGAAACATATTTAAAATGTGAATATGATCTGTTTTGAAGGAAGCTAATTAAACTAAGAAGTGGAGATGATAGGGCAGAACATACAAAGCATGGGGGATAGCCAGTGAAAATACATAAATATAGGAGATGGAGTGTTATATAAAGAAACAAGTAGGCTAGAATAGTTTAGATTATAGAATGTGTAGAACACATTAAAGTGTGAGATGATTGAATGAAAAGCTTTAAATGCCCAATACAGAATTTTGACTTTGATTATGAAAGTCAAGGGGAAAGGTATAGGGGGAATATGAGATGATCTGGTCTATATTTTAGAAAAGTCACTGGGCTGCTAGATGTTACAGTGGATAGAGCACTGACCTTGAAGTTAGGAGGACTGGACCTGGGTTCAAATTCTGACTTCTTTGCTTAATGCTTCCTAGGTATGTGAACCTGGGCAAGTCATTTAACTCCAATTGCCTTATCAAAAAAAGTCACCTAAGTAGTTGAATAGAACATAGACTGGAGTAAGAAGAGAGTCAAAGTAGGAAGACCACTATCAGGCTGTTACAGTAGGCCAGCTAAGAAGTGATGAGGGATTGATCAGTTAACAGCTATAATAAGGAGACAGCTATCGGAGATGAGGTGAAGGCAGAACCAAGATTTGCCAATGGATGGGACAAGTGGGGATGGGTAATAATGAATGATAGAGGATGACACTGAGGTTATAAGTCCCATTGACTAGGAGAATGGCTTAATAGTAGTAGTTGTTTGGGGGCTAAAGCCAATGAGGTCTGTTTTGGACATGATGGGTTTGAGATGCCTACAAGGATGTCTAGCTTGAAATGTCTAAAAACAGACAACTATAGACTATATATTTTAGTACTACAGACTACTCTACAGGAGTTATGCTAGAGCTGGATATATGGGTCTCAGAATTATCCACATAAAGATGATAATTGAGCTGATAAAAATCACCAAATGTGGTAATATATACTAAAACCTCTAACCTCTTAGACCTAAATAAACCTCAAAACTATTGCTAAACCATACAGATTTTATCATCAGGTCTCAGTTACCTTCTCACTTAGGAACTTCCCCTAACACTTGAGGCCTTCTCCTTTTGGAACATCTCTCTGCTCCAGCTCCTTTATCCCATTGCTGAGTCCTTTCCAAGACCTCCATTTTGGGGAATGGTTCAGTCCAGCAATTCTTCATTCTACTTCCTGGCTGTGCTGCCCACCCTCTGGACTTTACCATCATGGTTCCCTTTTATTTGTTGTTTCCCCTCATTATAAGGTAAACTTTTCAAGGGGAAGGACTGTTTTTCTTAGTGACTGCATTTTTATCCCTGGAACTTAGTGTTTAGCACAGTACCTGACATCTAAAAAGCATTTAAAAAATATTTCTTGCTTGTCTTCTTTTGTTAAAAATATAATTAATGATTATCGCACAAAATGATTTAAAAATTTTAGCTTTCGAAAAGATCTCAGCCAGTCACTTTTAACCATCACTATTAATCTTGACTTTGAACTTCTGTTCACACAATCCTACCATTCAGTTCACTCAGAATACTGTTAAAATAGCTTCTCAAGTATTCTCATTATGATGTTTCCTGGTAATATAAAGATTAAAATATTTTTTCTTAGGAAAGAAGTTCTTTCTTAATACTCTACCTTCATATTACCTTTCTTCATCAATGACTCTCCATCTCATTACAAATAAACTCAGTTTCTAGACAAATAATTAAAGCTTATTCTTTACAAAGGACATTTAAAACTATTTATATCCTCAGAGTCTCCACATAGATAAAAGTTAGTCACACATATTCCATTGCATATTTCCCTGACAAGTTAAATCATTACTTTCCAAAGTTAGAAAGCTTCTTAAAAAAACAATATTTTCAATAATTCCGTTTAACTAAGATTACTGAAATAAGGATTGCATTTAGTTTATCTCAGCTCCCCTCTTTTAAAGGATTAATCCACTTAATGGTAGACTATCTGCCCTGTATTTGAGCTGTCTTGATTGGTGAGAAAGGAAGAGTAACTTCACCTCTTCCTATCATCTTGTCTGCCTCTGACCAAGTCTCATGTTCACCTACTCTGGACATTTCCTTAGTCACCACTTCCCTAAACCTATATGTTGTCTTCCTGTAATAGGATGTAAACTCCTTGAGGGTAGGAAACATCTCACTTAAGTAGTTGAATTTCCAAAACTTAGCAATGCCTGAACCAAAGTGGGTACTTAATAAATAATAAATTAATGCATTCAATCAATGTAGAAGCTTTTGAGTAACATTTTTACAGATTGTCACATGTCTCTACTGACCCCAAACAATTACTATATGTGTGACCCTGGACAAGTCACTTCATCCCATTTGCTTCTTCATCTGTAAAATGAGCTAGAGAAGGAAATGATAAAATCATTCTAGTATCTTTGCCAAGAAAACGTCAAATACAGTCACAAAGAGTCAGTTAAACTGAAAATCACTGAACAATAACATCCACAGTGAAGCTTTCCCCCCTAAACATTTTAACATGGTCTAAAGGAAGATGTAAGGAATTTGCTTTAATTAAGTTGTGTTCCACACAGGAAACTGTTGGGCTTCTCTATCATTGGCTGAAATGTGTTGGAGGAATGTCCCACTTCATTTGGCTCTGTCTGATTGCTTTTACATTTGCAAAACAACAATCAGTCATCTTTTTGTTGGAATATTTTTAAAAAATTGATTAGTATTGCCAGGGCTTCATCACACTTCAAGGAACTTCTCCTGCCACATTTTTGCCTCCTGACAATCCTTCTCTATGTGGATTAGTTTAAAACTATTATAATGCTTGATATTTCTATGAGAGAAATGCCCTCCTGACCTCCTGGGTGGCTGTGTCCGACCAATTAGAAAAGTTACCTCATTTTAGTGGCTGGAAAGTTTGTTTAGCTTCAAGAATTGCTTACTGGGAAAAAAGGGGAAATTCTCAGGACACTGAATAATCATGAGCCAAGGGCTATTACTGAGCAACTTTATATAACCAGACAGTCTGGATTTGATGTCTATGATTCACCTCTGCAACTAGACTATAAGTCCTGAAAGGCTGTTACAGTAAGATATAGCTTGACATTTTCAGTTCCTAATACATGTTTTAGGGTTTTGTTGGCAATTAATATGTGTGCTAATTAGTCCTGACTAATTTATAAAATTTAGACATTCTATGAAAATTCAGATGTTGTAGGAAGATAGTAACTCTCATTTAAGATTTGATTTTCTCCCTCCCTTCCTTCCCCCACCCACTCATCTTTATCTCTCCTTCTCTCTAGCATTGGGTCCTTAGAAGTTAGAAAGCATCTTGGACTTTAGTGGTAACCTGCAGGGCCTGAATTTCTGAAATTATAACTCATGGAGTTATAATTTTCATTTACAATCAGTCAATAGAGATATTTGGCTCTTAGCAAAAGCATTTGTTAATTTGACAAAATACAAATAGTAGCCACAAAATTTCACCCCATACATTCATGGACAAATACAAATAGAATTAAATATAATAGAATTAAAGACAAGTACACTCGAAGTCAGAGTACAGTGGTAATGAGGTACACATATAGCATACATGTGTCAGAAAAAACTTACTAAGCCTGAGAGTAGACGTAGTGTCTTTTCTGGGCATTCTTAGGATCTACTCTGGTTCATGGCTCGACTCCCTTCTCTGCTCTTAGAAGTCATTCTCCTTGAAGTCACTTTTCCCTTGGTGACTACCTGTCTATATTCATGACTGTTTAGAGTGTCTCTAAAAGATTGAAAGCAAGAGCCATTATTGGGGCCATGATGGTTAGGGCAGCGAGGCAGACTTAGTGAAGTAGTAATAATAATTAAATATAATAATAACTGATAATAGGATCATATGCCTAGAGATCTTATAATTAGTTCCTCCCATTTTACAAATAATAAAACTGAGACTGAGAGAGAGTAAGTGACTTGCCCATGATTACAGAGCTAGTAAAAAACTGAAATAGAATTTGAACCTATATCTGTAGATCGAACAACTTTTGAAAAAATAACTAGGCTCCTAAGGTTTTTCATTTTGATCTACTATAATTTTGCTGGTTCTCTCCAGATGGACTGACTTTATCAGTGGCCTGAATATGAGCAAATGGAGCAGCAAACCACATTTCTGTGACATTTAGCACAAACCATGACCTTGGACAAATTCTATTTTTGTTATGACTCAGAATCTAAATCTAATTTTAATACTTTCTTAAAAATGATGGAAACTTTCAAATGTGCAGGTACTCCCAAAATTAACATAATTCTTAAATCTTATGCCTTAGTAGAGGGTCTATAGCCTCCTTTCATCAGCTTGTGGCTCATCTTCTGATAATGAGCATCTCCCAGTTTAGCTAGATGAATCCTCATGGGATATTTCCAAACTTGTCCTAAAATCTTTTTTAGCTTATTAAAAACTGTCAGATGTTTGTGTTCCTTCTGCTGGCATAGACTTTGAGAATTAATGGTCACCTCCACACCATAAGGAAGTATTGGAAAAATACTTTAAACTATCTTATTGCACTATGAGCTAGGGATCATAGGCATTGATTTTTAAAAGAAGAAATCCAAGGTACTAGGATTGGAACTTTCTACAAAATACCTGGAAATGTGGAGTTTTAACTATTGTGAATAATGCAGGGCAAATTATATGTATTTTATTCTCAAATTATTTAGGAGATTATAGAATCAGCCACCCTTCATGGACTTTCTTATATAGCTAAAAGGTCCTAAATTACAATGTGGTAGTAATTTATGTGTACTTATACTTCCTTCCACCCTATCTTGCAAAACTGGTCCCATGGTCTTTTAGAACAGGAAAAATTAATGGTCTTTTTTTTGGAATCCTAATGGTCTCTCAATTTATCAATCTGCTTTCTTACTTTTACTTGACATAGAATGTGATATAAACATTTTTTATGTACAAAGGCTGATGTTTCAACTATCATTTATCAACAGAAGTTTTCTAGGGATTTGGAATTTGGTTCCCACATCTCCATCACATCCATGTCGGTGGCACTCCTTATCCAAAAAGAGTATCTAAGGGGATATAAAATGTTTGGTCATTAAACTTGAATTAAAATTGTTAAGCTATGATCCAAAAAAAATCATAGCTAAATTACATCTCCTTTTGAGTCAGGCTCAATCCTTCCCATGAGCTCATTTGATTATGTTAGCTCCCACTGACAAAATATCACAGCTCTCTGTAGGTGACATTTTATGTGTCAGTGACCTTGAACTCAGATGAAGAGATGACTGTATAATTTTGCTTAGAAGAAATCTAAGTTAACTTCATTGAAAAGATACAGTTTAAAGTAAGAAAAGTAACAACAAAAGCAAAGAAAACATCTTTGATCTCAATCGATATAGCTTCCAACCATGCCTATTTCCATCCATCCACCCCCCTCACTCTAGTTTTAGGACAAAATGCCAAGATCCAGGTTTCCAGAGTTATAAGCTCTTTAAGATGTCTAAATGGGTGGTCCATGGCACTCCTATGAGCTTGTGAATGTCTCAGCTCTGAAGCTTGGACAACTCATCTTAATGATTCATCCTGACTGGTTACTCCTGATTTCATTTGTCATCTCTTTCTAGACTTCTTTTCTTGAAATAAAGTAGGAATTTAGTAATTGACTAATCACTTGAGAAATCCTACAGCACCATCAATGTTCAAAAACTACTAGAGTTTCTTTGCCATTTCTGGCTCACTTACCAACTCTAAATGGATAGAGGTTACTCCAGGACAACCAGGACTGAGTGGATGGCCCTCCAAAGCAGGGGATCAAGGATGGTGCTCTGAATTGTGAATATCCTAGCATATTATAGCTGGCATTCTTCAGACAGCATGGTATGCAGAGATTAAGAGTGGAATCTGAATCCCTACAGGACCTGGTTCTGCTACTGGTAAGGTGTGTGACCTTGGTCAAGCCATATGCCCTGTTTTTTATTCATCTGCAAAACAAAGAGATTGGACTAATAGATGATCTCTAAGACTTTTTCCCGAGCTATAATCATCAACCTTAATACCCCATTCACAGATGAGGAAGCCTATACAAAATAAAGTGAAATATCTTGGCCAAGATCTCAAAATAATTACCAGAAATGATAGTGGCAGCACTAGGATCCCAAGTAGCATCCAGTGACTCTGAGTCCAGAGGTCATTTTACTATATCCAAAGAAGAAGCACCTGCATGCATTCACTACAGACCAGTATTCTCACTTTTAACACTCCCTTATCCAATTGAAAGAGGAAACAACTTTCAGACAGTATAAAGTACCCTGCAGCTACTCGATTAAGCTATCCATTGTCAAGGAATACTTATAGCTTATTTAAAATAAAGACTAATTGCCATATTGGGCTTAGTTTTTGCTTTTTCCCCAACTCTGTTTTTCTTCTCACCTATTCACAGATTGGTACCATGTACAATTGATTGGCAGATCAGTAGTAGTAAGTAAAGCACCAGTAGTAAGTAAAGCAATAAGCATTTGTTTACTCTGTATAGTTGACACGGCTTTAAAGCCAGCAGTATTTGGTTACCCATAATCAGGAAACTCAGACTGGACACTTAGAGTGAGGATTTTTCTAAGTCAGTTTGCTCTTCTTCTAAAGTGACAAGTTCAAGATCAAGAAAAGCATCTGCTCTCTTTAGGATACAGGTTGGGAAGGAAAATTAAAAGAGAAAAAAAGACAAGGGAGAGCTCCCAGATGAACCATGCAAATGCATCTCTTTCTGTTGGCTCATGTAAGCCCAAGAGTGAGAAATAACGCTCTTCTCTCCCTATCCCCAAGAATGAGATAGAAGAGACAATTACATTTTTTAAAAAAACTCCAAGATCTTTCACAGCAAGATAAGTGTGGAAATACGTATACATATATTCAATTTGTCAAGTATTTTAACATAATTAACATGTAGTAGACTTCCTGCCATCTAGGGGAGGGGTGGGGACTAGGAGGGGAAAATTTGTAATGGAAAGCTTTATAAGGGTCAGTGTTGAAGAATTACCCATACATGTGCCACATGTTTTGCAAATAAAAAGCTTTAATAAAAAAAATTTAAAACTGTAAGATAAGGAGTCAGAAAGACCTGAATTCAAAATAGGCCTAAGACATCTACTAACTGTGTGACCTTGGGCAAGTTATTTAACTCTATTTACCTTGATTTCCTAATTTATAAAATGGCCCAGAGAAGGAAATTGCAAACTATTCTAGCATTTCTGCCAATAAAACCCCCAAAAGGGGTCACAAAAAAGTTGAACATGGTTGAAATGGTCAAACAACCAATGATATTTCAAGGATATTCCAGTATTTTTTTCCTGTGGAAAAAAAATGATGGTAATAATTATTAGGTTTTAGTCAATGTAAGAATGATGAATGTTTTAATCAAGCCTTCAATTACGGTAGTCAATTTTTTTTTTATATTCCCCTTAGTAGTTAGCTTTGATTAAATGTTCAGCCCAATTTCACCTCTGTAAATTCAGAGTCCAATAGTTTGCCTTATGAAGTCATAGAGAAGATTGTACCTTTTTCCACTTATAAGGGTGATAATAATTTCAATAAAGCAACAGGGAGATTTATGACAGTCTGGCCTCTGACCCATGAGTAAGAGATTTGGGTTGCCTTTTTCAGGTTTCCCTAGTTACATATTTCCCTGATCCCCACCATTCCTAGCACCATGCCTTTTCAGTTGATGGATTTGTATTTGAAAACCTTTGTTTGGACTTGTCACTGCCTGGACACTATGTTCAATTTCCTTCTTTTTGATTTCCACATCTGGAATGATTCTTTCTTAATATTGTTTTCCATGCCTAGGATGTCTTCCGGTTCTCCTTTTGCTCATCAGAATTCTCTCCTTCTTTCAAGGCTCAAAACAAGGGCCAACTAGTTCCCATAGTCTTCCCTGGACATTTCAGCCCACACTGAAATACTCACTTCTCTGAATATCTATAGCATTTACCATCAGTATAAAACGATCTCTACTTGTCTTGATCTATATCTTGCCACTGGACCCAGATGGTTCTATAGGGGAAACAGTCCTCCCTCAATTAAATCCAATCCACTTGCCTATCACGGCATCACTTCTCTGATGTCATGGTCTTTTTTCAAGAATGGAGGACAAGGGAATTCTAGCAATCAATTATAGTTCAGCAATATCAATTTTCTTTCCTCATGAAAATCTAGTAAGAAAAATTACCTCATAGATACCGTTATATAGGAGAAATGGGTCTTTGTTGTTTTTAAAAGCAAATTAATCCAAAATTTGTGAATTTATAGAGATATTTCTTTAAAAAATGTATTAAATATAGTCACAAAACAGTATTGATTGAACTCAGTCTTTTTTGAGAAGTTTCTTCCTTTAATTCATCCATAATTTATAGTCTTGAAGGGTTGCTTGAGGATGAGAGAAAGTAAATTACCTTTTATTGCACGTCTTAGGAAGCCTGAAAGGTGAGATTCCAACCAAGGCTTTCCTGAATAGCACTCTATCCACTGGGCAACATTGGCTCTTAGATTATTTCCTGTACTAAGTCAAATCTTCTCAGCTATTCATGTTATTCAGTGAATATTCATTAAAATATTATGTTGGCTGGTATAGGTGCCACAGTGACTCCAATTCTGGAGTCAGGAATATCTGAGTTCAAATCTAGCCTCAGACATTTAATATTTACTAGCTGTGTGACCTTATATAAGCCACTTTATCCTGATTGCCTTGTCAAAAACTGAAAAACAAAAATAAAAATCTTACTGCATGCAGTACTTTGTGGTAGGTACTGGGGATAACACAGACAAAAACAAATATCCCATTTCCCAAAGGAGTTCATATTTCAACAGGAAATAGTGCTTGAAGATAGAACATATACACAGATAAATATATCAAAAAGTTCGGTGGATCTGTAATATTGCTGATATTTGTACTATTTACAATGATGCTCATCACAGTCCAGCCATGACTTCCCATCCTGTGCTTTCAGAGAAACCTGGGAAGACTTGAATGAACAAGAATAGAACAATAATTTATACGATATTACAATGAAAAAAAACAAGTAATTTTAAAAGAATTAAGAACACTGATCAAGGATTAACCATGATTCCACAGGATTAGTGATTAAAAAATGCTGGCCATTTACTGATGGAGAAAATTATTTATGAATGTGTTTTAAAAATAAGCTAAAAAAGGTAAAATAAATAAAATAAAATTTTTGCATCAATATTTTACAAAATTTGCTGTGTTTAACTACTCATTCATAACAAGTCTTTTCTTTCAAGTGGAGGTGATGGAGAGATAATAAATGCTTGTTAATTTTTAAAATTATCAATAAAATAAAATGAGGAGGTTGGATTGGATAGCTTGTAAGAGTCCTTCCAGCTCTCAATGCATGATCCTATTTTCTCTTTGATGGGCTTACAGAGGTTAAAATTATGTGCTTGGTTTGTTTCTTTCATGATTTTCCTCCTTTCTTTTTTCAAGTAAAGCTCAGAGAGATATGGCTTGATTTTTGACTATATATATATATATATATATATATATATATATATATACACACACACATATGTGTGTGTGTGTGTGTGTGTGTGTGTGTGTGTGTGTGTGTAGTAAGATGTCAGGATCTTTGCATCAAAATTTGATGCTTCTGGATCACACCATATAGCAAAGTACAAAATCTTGTGCTTGCATCCATCCTCATCAACATTTTCATCTGTTTGGCCTGTTCCTTCTGCAACATTATGAATGCAGCCTCTGTGGTCGGTGATGCCATGAAGTGACAAAGGGGAGTTGACAGAGCAGACAGTCAGCATGTTTAACGAAATGTCAGAAGGCAACATCATTAACATAGTGAAGTGTCCAATAAGTCTGAGCTCCCCATGGACAGGGACTGTACAGAAATAATTACTTGCCATCACATGCACTTCATCACTTCCAAATTTGATTTTACTAATCCACCGCTTTATTTTCTAAGTAATCTCATTACTGCAGTGGAGTTTCTTTTCTTTTTTTTAAACATCTTCCCAAGATTTATTGCTACAGATCCATAACAGAATTTAGTGAATATCAAAGGATTTGAAAATTACTTTAAGATTTAGGGTAATATGGGCAAGGGTATAGAAAACCATTTGTCCAATAGGTTACTCTTTGTATTCATGCAGCAGTGTAGGCTAAAAACAAGCTATAATGAAATCTACATTTTCCTTTGAAAATTATCCCATATTTGGGATTTCTATTTGGAAATTTCTCAGTATTTGGGAATTTTAGTGATATAGAGAAAAAGGGACAAAATGATGTTGGCTTTGCTTTGTCATTTTTATAAAATTGCCTTTATGCAAACTTCATCTATTTTTAAGGGAAAGTTTATTGCATAGTCTTTTTTAATGCAAATTCCTATTGAGAACAAAAGATGAGCACTTTTGATTTCCAGCTGCTCTGTGACACTATTGAGGAGATGAGCTTTGATAAAATATAATTGATTTATTCCTCAAGGGTTCTATAATGTCTCTTCCACCCAGGAAATTCCCAAGTTTCTAGTCCTGCTCCTTATGCTTACTAGCTATGTTATTTTGGGCATGTCATTTTCATATAGCATTTATTTTCCTCACCAATCTACCCCCCAAGAAAGGAGGAAGAAAGGAAATGAAAATCTGATAAATACCTATCTGCTCTGTGCTATGCATTGTGTTAAGTGCTATTTCATTTGATCCTTTGGACAGCCATTCCCCTTCAGGATGAATTCAGCACCCCAAATTTGCAAAAGATTCCATAATAGTAAGCAAAATAAGACATATTCCATGTTGGAAAGTAACTAGGTATCAAAATGAAAAGATAAGGGAATTTTTTTATGTGTGCTATTTGTGTTTAAGAAAATATACAAACTGATATTAAAATCCCAGTTTTTGCTACCACAAGGAATTATGCAATTTATTTTTATACTCCTCTTTTATGATTGTTTATTAGGTTTTTTCCTCCTGAAGTAGAAATCTCAATGGAAAAGTACATGTTAACACAGAGTAAGGAAATGCTAGCATAATCGGTTTGGGATAAATCCTACATAGTTTCTTTTATAAGTGTGGTTCTTAGTTGTGGCAATATAGAACAACAAAGAAAGCATTCTCTAGAGTCAGAGGTGATGGGTTCAAATTCTATCTCTACTGCTTACTACTTACATGATTTGGACAAGACACTTTCAACTTCACATCTCATTCAGTTGACCATGGAGGAAGAAAGGAAGGGAGCAAGGAAAGAAATGAGAAAGAAGGGAAAAAAGGGAGTGAAGGGAAAAAGAAAGGAGAGAGAAAAGAGAAGAAAGGAAGAAAGGAGGGAAGAAAATAAAAATGTATTAAGTCCATCTATGTGTTAAGTACTTTAAAAAGTTAACGCATTTGATTCAAATGAGGTAGGTGCTACTATTATTCTTATTTTAAATTTCTTTGAGACAAATAGTGGGTCCGTGATCACAGAGTCACTGGGTCACACAGCTAGTGAGGATATGAAATCAGATTTGAACTCAGGTCTTCCTAACTCCAGTGCTCTATCCACTAATAATAATCTCTTACTATGTGCTACTGTTGTGCTAAGCATTCACATATGTTATCTTATTAAACAATTTGCTTTATGATTGCTTCTCTGTCCTACTTCTTTCTACCATGGCCAATAACTTTATGCTGCCATGGCCAGTAACCTTCACCCTGGCCCTAGACTTCCATATCCTGGATCTCCAGAATCTTTGGCTTTATAATATATACTAACTCACTATCTCTTTCCAGACAACGCTTTCTTCCCTGGCCACCTATTATGTGTTATCTTTCCAATAGAATGTAAACTTCTTAAAAACAGATTGTCTCTATCTTTATATTTGTATTCTGAGTGCATTCTATACATGATACACATTCTATCAAATGTTTGTTCTTTTTGGTTAAATTATTACTAAATTTATAAAAAATAAATATATTAATAAATATGTCAACAAATTTATTTTTTTATTCATCCACTTAATATCCTTGAGTCACTATTTCTCTGCAAGGGAATGTGTTAGAAAATATGACCTTTGACATCCCTTCTGAATCTATGACCAAAATGCATTTTGTTTTGTCTAAGATCCTAGAATATGCTTAGATTTGGGGTGAATTTTTACCATATATCTTCCATGTTTACTCACTAGTTTTGTTGCTCTTGATATCTGCAAACACAGAAAAATAACTATATGGTCTAATGGATGATGTGCAGGATTTAGGAATCAAGAGGACTTGGCTTTGAATCTTTCCCCATTTATTTAAATCCCACTTTCTTCATATGTAAAATGGATGTTATAATACCTTTAACATTTATCTCAGAGGGTTGTTGGGAGGATAAAATATGATTCATTTAACAACCATCTATTAAGTGCCTTCTGTGTACAAAATATTATACTAGCTACTAAGGATACAAAGATAAAAACAGAATAGTCCTTGCCTTTAAGGAGCTTACATTCTACTCTATTTTGTTGACCTTAAAATGCTCTCTAAATATCAGTGCTTCTGTCCTTACAATTTTTAATGATTCATTCTTCTCTATGAAGTACTCTATATTCCATTCAATAAATAATTAAAGTCCCAGTTCTACTGACAATGAGTTGTGTGCACTCGAGCAGACAATTTTTATCTCTTTGGCCTTTTATTTTCTTATGAGAAAATTAGAACATTCTTCTGTATCTAATTCATTTTGATTCAACAGAGATTTACAGAGTATCTAGCATATGCAACATTCTATATATTATCTGATTTCTAAGTTGTCTTCTTATTCTGATCCTCTAGGATACTGGGATCTAAGATCTATGTTCTCTCTCTTTGGAATATATAGATATTTGTGAGAACTTTAATTGGAGATAATCAAAATTCACAAGAAGACTTGTCATGTGAAAGAATTTCATGATGGTGAGGGAAAGACCGGAGGACCCTCTGGGTCTTTTTTATATTATGCCATTAGCACACTTACCTACTTTACCTATTCATAAGATCAACACTGTATTTTTAAAAATACAGAATGCATTAAGGAAAAGTGAAGAAAAAAGTCATTTCTTATCAAGTATGAATGGACACCTAAGACTAAAATGATCTTTTATTTTTGAGTCAGAAATACCTTGACAAATCAAAGTCCCAGTTGCCTCCATCTGCAGGATGACAGGTACTCCAGTCTTCCAGTTCTCCAATGGAATAACATGTTATCATTGAGATAGTTATTCTTTCCAATGATGCACATCATGACACATTCATGTCCTCTGCCTATTGGATAGAACTTTTTTTAAGTTCTCCACTTGCTACTGAGCAACCTTTCTCACTTTTTTTCCTTGATAGCTTGTCTTTATTGGTAAATAAAAGAGTTCAAATTCTATCAGTCTACTAGATCTAGATGACTAAAGACCACCAGATCAGACTATGTTTCCAATCCTATGCATTCAGCCATACAAGTCATTTTGTCATACACCCACCATTGCATAGTTCGTGCTTTTGATTCCCTCTTCACTATTCACTCTGAGTTCAGTTATTAAATCAATACAACATGACTAAGAAATCATTTTATTAGAAAGGAAGTATCAAATGACAGGCTCATGGATCAACTCCCCATCATTCTGACTCCTCCCTTTCCTGCTTATCATTCTTATGTGTAAATATGTGTATATAATATTATTAATTAAATATTAAAAAATAAGTTTTAACATTTAATTAATAATATTATTAGATTATAAGATCCTTGAGGAGAGAAACTGTCTCATTTTTGCATCTATATCTCATAAATACTTAGAGAAATGTCTGGTATTTAAGAAATATCTAATTTACTTTGGTTCAGCAAATGTTTACTGAATATTTGGCATATGCCATAAAATATGTGCAAAAATTAGATTTTTAAGTTGTCTCCTCATTCTATAATTCTAGGATTATGAGGTCTAAGATCTCTCTAAGGAGTATTTAGGAGCTTATAAAGATTTTAATGGGAAGATTTCATATGATGAAATTTCATACTACTGGAGGAGGAAATAATGGAAAACCTTCCTGGGCTATATTTAAATTATGCTGGTAGTTGACACCTACTTTTTCTATTTATGAGACCAGTACTGTATTTAACAACAAACATTATTCTTAAATAGTAATTATTAAATAAATAAAAGCCTTTAAATAATATATAACATATTATTTATATGTAACATACATAATATATAAACAAATATAAATAATAAACAAATAATGAAAGCATTTAAATATTTATGTAAATAAGAAGCACTTAATAAATGTTTAAAACTGATATACATGCATAGAAAAATCTTTTTCTTAACATTTATATATATTTAAATATATATACTTACATAGATATATACACACATATACATGAAGAGAATGAGAGAAAGTGAGAGAAAGAGGGAGGGAGGGAGAGAAAAAAAGAGAAGGAAGGAGAGAATGGTTGAGAAAGCACTATACCTAATTTTCAGAAGGGTAGAACAAAGATATGAAGGGTATTTTATTATTAATAGAATGGGTGCTTCAGAGGGTGTTTCAGAAGGGAAATAGGAAGGATGGGGCTGAGATGGTTTGATGGTTGTGAGGTATTTTACTGGAACTGGTGAGAAAGGAAACTTGGTCTAGGAAGTCTAAAATTCAGAATCCCATGGATTATAAGTGAAGTCTTAGAGTATCCATAGCCACACTCTTTATCAGAGCAACAATAATATTGATGAGATTATCAATCCTTAAGCAAGAGGTACATGAGGAGATGTTGGGGGAGAGGAACTATATACTCGGTATAAGAGAGCAGATAATAATTGCCTACTATAGTTAAAGGCAAAATTGTGAAGAATATCAAGAAACATGATGTCTAGTTGTAGAGAGAGACCTGACAAGATATTATTATCATCATCATCGTTATCATCATCATTGATATTTATATGGCACATCACAGTATGCATAGCACTTTATATCTCATATGATCTTCACAATCCCCCTGTTTTACAGATAAATGTTTAGAGGAGGCATTTGACTTGCCCAGGATCACACTACGATAAAGTATGACAATGTATGAAACAAAGAATGATTAAATGTTATTCTTCATGATATTCACTAACAATGCAATTAAAAATTCAGAGAAGGAAATCAGCAGAAATTAAAATTATCAAGGGATAATTCATGGAAGTAGTACTTCAAATTAGGTTTTCATTCAATAGGGGCAGCATGGTATAGTCCAATGAGCTGATCTCAGAGACAAGAAGACCTTGTTCAGGTTCAGCCGCTTTACACACACTGCTTGTGTAATCCTGGGTAAGTGACTTAACCTCTTAGTGTCCCAGGCAACTCTCCAAGATTATAAATTGCAAAGAAAGTATCAACTCTCATTGATAAAAAATTTCGCTCATTTGGAAATTCTCTTTGTCAATGACATTAAAGGTTCATTTCTTATTCCTACTTTGAATATCACATATGTTATATATGGAGGACTTAACTAATAGAATATTGAACTTTTGTAGACATTTATATTCCAGAATTCCAAAATAAATTTGAATTATTGAATTATTTAATCATGGACATTGTGTATCTCTCCTCTTTTTCCTGCATCAAAGAATCCTTATGAAACTTTTAAAAGTCACAGAAAATATTAATTTTTCAAAGGCTTAGTTATTTTGAAAGTCAGGATAAGCAATAAAGTTAAATATAATCTCATTAGGGACTCCTTTTCCTCCCTTTTCTCCCTCCAACCCACTCCACTACTGTGAAAATTCATTCATCTTTAGGAAATCTCATTATCTCCACCACATTCTTTTTCTCTTTGCCCCAAATAAATATTATCTAATACAAAACTTGTCTCTGTGACCTCGAACAGAACAGGGTGAAGTCAACCTTTATGAAATCTTAATATTATTTTAATTCATAGCTAGACAGATATTTCTAATATTGTCTGGCAAGATTGCTATTTCAACAGGTCATTTCTAATTATCTCTAAGGAAAAATCTAGATTCCCAATTCTGTCGTTGTACTAGGATCTTGTTGAACTAATAATAGGTCACAGAATCTTAGAGTTGGAAAAGACTTCTGAAATTATTATTATTATAATAACTGGTATTTATATATGACTTTAAACTTTGCAATGGGCTTTACCTATGTTATCTCTTTTGATCCTTACACTGATCCTGTGAGCTAAGTGCTATCATTAATCCCATTTTACAGATGAAGATCTAAGACAATGAGATGTTAAGTACCCTACCCAAAATCACAGAACCAGTAAGGGTCTGAGATAGAATTTAAATTCCAGTATTCCTAACTTCAAATCTGACACTCCCTCCATTTTACCATCTAGCTTTCTAATCTCCAATTGAGGAGAAAAATCTCTTAGAAAACATCATTGAAATTTTTATAGAGTACAGAATCATTGAAAATTGGTGAATCAGTTCTTTCATTCCCAAAGGATATGGTTCATGTGGGTCAGATGACTAGAACTATAAGGGCCATTTAATTACTCTTACTGTCTTTTTTATCTTGGATACCTGGAACTTTCTATAGTTCTGTCCTTCATATTACAAATATCTTTTCTTTAACAAAGAAAATGGAAAGAAAATAAGTATTAAGCAGTTCCACTTTTTCTATTATACTGTACCATCTACCCTAAATAATGCAATCCTGTCTTTGATCTTCATCTCAACATAGAAAACAAACAAACAAATCTACCATTTCAGAGGGAGAGTTTGTTTTTTTGTAGATAAAAAAAATGAGATTCAACAAACTTAAATCAATAATAAGAATTGGTTAAACACCGTATAAGATACTAAGAAAGTACAACACCCCATGGCCTCAAGGAGCTTATACTCTATAAGGAGAGATAGATACCAGATATGTGTATCAATGTATACAAAATAAATACAAGATGATTCGAGTGGGGAAAACCACTAGCAGCTAGGGAAAAGGGCAAATCAAAACACTTCATGTAGAAAGTTTTATTGAATTGAGTCGTGGAAGACAATATAGATTTGAAGAGTCTAGCTAGGTGGTACAGTAGGTAAAATGCTAGTTTTGGGATCCGAAAGATCAGTACTAGCCTGCCTTAGAGAGTTGTTAACTATTCATGCCATCTTAAATTTCTTTTACTCATGATCCCATTTAACACAAGAAATTTCTATGTGACCCCAGATATATAGGTATATAAAACAGGTAGACAAATCAAACATTTACTGAAAATAAATAATAATTTTGTGACCCCCCCCCCACATTCAGTTATGAGATCCTGAATGGGATTGTAACTCACAATTTAAGAAGCTGGGAGCTATGTGACCCTGGGCTTGATTTCACTCATGTGCAATATGAGGTATTAAATATGTCTATATGTCTTTTAAGCTCCCTTGTAACTCTAAATCAATGATCCTATGGAGAGTGCAAACAAAGCATCATTTATGAAGAACGGTAAGAAAGTCAGTCTGACTGGACCATAGAGTATGTAATGAAGAGTAACATTAGAGCTGGAAAGGTGGGTTGAAGCCAGGTAATGAAGGGCATTAAAGGCCAAACAGAGGAGGTTATAGTTTCTCCTAGATATATCAGGCAGCCAATGGTGTTTATTGAATAGGAGAATTACATGGTTAAGAGAAATTAAATTTCATGCCTGGGGTCCTATGCAGGATCTCATAACTTGATATTGAGCTGACAATCCCCTAAAATCCCCAAATCTTTTTGAACATGAATTGTCATTTTGAATATTGCCTTATAAAAATGATCTACCTGCTGGGGCTTACAAACATTTCTGTTATTCAGAGATTTGGGGGGAAAAGTAGTTTCTAAAGGTATTTGACCTGTAATAAAAGATTACTCATGCCCTTAGGTTTATTTCCTATGCCCTGAATGAATCTGCTGGAGCATTCAGTCTGAGGCCTCAAATTCATACTTTCTACAAATCATAACTGATTTCATCATTTTAACTCAATTGGCAGGTCAGTTGAGTCAAGAAACTGGTCAACCAAGTAATTCTTACTGAAGTGGTTGACATTTGGCCAGTCAGTTCAGACAAAACAAGCACAAAATAGTGTAGGTAAATATAGCTTCAGGATTTTAGGCTCAAATATGAAATCAACACTGTACACACACAAAAAAAATTACAGAATTTTAGACTTCATTAAAGGGGAACATCTCATTGAGTCCTGTCTTGGTCCTGTTCAGTCGTGAGCATCAGTTTTTTTTTTTTTTGAAGGGCATTGATAAGCATCCAGAAGAAGGGAACCTAGATTGCAAAGGCTCATGAAATGATACCATCAGTAGAAACAAGGCATGTTTAGTGCAAGAAGAAAAATGTGGAGTTGACAAGAAAGTAGCCCTCAATATTTGATGCATTATCAAATGAAAGAAGTAGTATATCTGTTTTGCTTGGCTCTAAACAGGGATGGGGAACCTTTTTCTGCCAAGGACCATTCAGATATTTATAATTTCATTCATGAGCCATACAAAATTATCAATTTATAGAACTCAAGCATTGGAAGGTTCTTCTATCTAGCTTTCAGCTCATTATCTCCTGTATCTTGTAAGTCTTATGATTATGCAAATGATTTTGCAGGCAAGGCAAACATTTCCTACTCCTGGGAAACCATGAAGAGACCAGTGTAGATCTGATACTAAGGCAACCAGTCAAATAGACTTTCCAAGAATTGGAGCTCTCCAAGATAATTACATAAATATGTTTTCATATATTGGATTTAACATATATTTCTACCATGTTTAACATATATATTGGATTACTTGCCATCTAGGGGAGGGCCAGGGGGAAGAGGGGATAAATTGTAACATAAAGTTTTGCAAGGACTAATGTTGAAGAATTGTCTATGTATATGTTTTGAAAAATAAAAAGCTTTAATAAAAAAAATCGGAGCTCTCTTGAGTTGCTTCCAAATGCTGCTGTGGATATCTAGATTGATATGTCCCTTAGATAGATCAAACCAATTTTTGCTAGAGAGTTTTCTCAGAGATTATCTCCAATTTACCCTATGTATATCTTATCTTCTATGTGCAAAGTTGTTTGCATGTTGTCTCATCTATTAAAATGTGAGTTCTTGATGCTAAGTGAAGTGTGTTGTACACAGCAACAAGTTTATATGATCATCAACTCTGATGGATGTGGCTCTTTTCAACAATGAGGTGATTCAGGTTAGTACCAATAGACTTGTGATGGAGAGAGCCATCTGTGCCTTGAGACAGGACTGTGGGGACTGAGAATGGATCACAAAGTAGTATTTTCCTCTTTCTTGTTTTTGTTTGCTTGCTTTTTTCTCATTTTTTTTCTTTTTTGATCTGATTTTTCTTGTGCAGAAGGAGAAATGTGGAAATATATTTAGAAAAATTGCATATTTAACCTATAATGGATTATTTGCTCTCTATGGGAGTTGGTTGTGGGGAAAGGAGGGAGAAAATTTTGGAATACAAGGTTTTGCAAGGGTGAATGTTGAAAACTATCTTTGTGTATATTTTAAAAATAAAAAAACTATTATTTAAAAATGTGAATTCTTTGAAGGCATGGGCTTTTTTGTCTTTTTTTTTCTTCAGCACCTGGAATACAATGCCTGGAACATAGAATGAGCTAAATAAATCGATGAGCTTAGTAGTAATGTGATGATTTCCTCCTCATTAGGCATATTCAAGCAAAGACGGGCAGCCATTAGTGATCCATTGGAATAAGGAACTCTTTTAGGTATTAGTTGGCATCGATGGTCATTAAGCTCTTTTCCAACATAGAATTTCTGTCATTTTATAAAATGAATAAAATTCTCCAAGGAGGGAAAAATATGTGAAGAAAAGAGCAGTGGGCCATAGTCTGAGAACTCAAAACTGCTTAGTTAGTAAGGAGGAAAAAGAAAGCTCATCTAGACAAAAATAGAGACCATGTATGATCTTATGATCATGTTTTAGCATTTCTGGATCTCACTGTTTGTTCTTGTTGAGTTATTTCAGTCATGTCTGACTCTCTGTGACACCATTTGGGATTTTCTTGGCAAAGATACTGCAGTTATTTGTCATTTCCTTCTCCAATTTACTTTACAGATGAGGAAATGCCCAGGGTCACACAGTTATTAAGTGTCTAAAGCTGAAGTTGAACTCAAGTCCTCCCAATTATAGGGCTGGATCACCACACTACTTGGCTGCCCTTGGCCCTCAGCATCCTAAAGTGTAAAATGAGTAAATTGGACTTGATAATCTCTAAGTTTCTAGACGTCATTATATGATGCTTATATTGTATATGATTATACATCTGAAATGTGTGGATCCCTCTCTATTAATCAGAGATGCTGCTTCAGCCTTTTATTTGTTTTTAGTTTATTGGGTTATCCCTTCTAGGCAAGACTTAGAATATTAATGGAACATTTGTACAAGGAATACTTGAGCTCAACACAATGTCTCTCTAATGGGGGACCTTTCAGTTATGTTGATATTTTATTTGAGGAAATTTTTGAGAGGCAGATAATGCTCTACATTCAGTACCCCTCAACTCAGACTGCATAATCACTTACCTATTTGGCCCAAACAAGTGGGGTACTATTCCAAATACTACAAGAAGTATATTGAGCTTGCAATCACACCCCTGGCTTGCCGCCATTTTAGCATCTTTTTTGCCAGATTTCATAGCAGGATTTTGTGTATTTTGAGATGTTCCATTGCATTTGCCAAACAGACGACTTTCCTCCCCTTCAAGCAGAAACTTAGAATTCAAAATAAACACACCCAAAGAGAGAGACATTACAATTAAGGGACCAGGATTCTAATTCTAAATCTGGTCCAACTCTAGACAAAGATTTTCTCACCTATGGAAGGCCCCAAATTATGCATAACCTTTCTAAGATGCATCTGGATATGATAGAATTGTTAAAAAGAAGGAGGAAAAGTAGGAAATGATAAGCAAAAACACCTGAGCTTGAGTTTGGGAAGCCTCTACAGTGGAAATGAATATTCTGGTGCACTCTAGTGGCAGAAGATAGACCAGGAGATGTAGAGGAGTGCCATAGATAATGATTATATTTTAAAGAACTTATGATTGTAAATTGTGGATTCTGAAACATGTCAAAATCACTGCTAAGTGTGTGAGGGCAAAGGGAATCTTACAAGTCATTGCTACAGGAAAAGATTGATTTTCCTTTATATAACAGGGAACTAATAATAGGGGTTTATCTTTTACAGTCTTTTTGAGTTTACAAAATTCTTTCTGCTCCATTATCTCACTTAACCAATTCCTCACCAATGTTGTGATATATAATATGGGCATTATCCCCATTTTAGAGGGAGGAAATAAATAAATAATTTCAATCAACCAGCATTTATTTAGTAACTATTATAAGGAGGTATTGTGCTTGATGTTGGAGAACAAAAATAGAAATCAAATAGGAGCTGCCCTCAAAGACCTCATTTGCTGTTGGAAGAGGTAACACGTCCCTAATTAAATAGATGCAAATGAATGTAGGGTAAGTTTTTTAGGGGAGGGGGGAGGAGCAGGAGGATACTACCATCTGTGTGGGGGGGAGTTGAAGTCAGGAATGAATAAAAAAAGTGTCATGAGCAGGATTTTGAGGCAAATGAGATTCTAAGAGATGGAGGTAGGATAAAAGGTCATTCCATTCATGGGGAAGAGCTAGTTCAAAGGTTTATTGTGATAGGTGTGTGTATGTGTGTGTGTGTGTGTGTATGTGTGTGTATGACAGAGACAGAGATAGAGAGACAGAAAGAGAAGAGGAAGGGAGGAAGAAGGGAGGGAGGAAGAGAGAGAGAGAGAGAGAGAGAGAGAGAG
>JAJPUD010000332.1:455035-523157 GCA_023553655.1 Myrmecobius fasciatus | reverse complement strand
GAGAGAGAGAGAGAGAGAGAGAGAGAGAGAGAGAGAGAGAGACAGGGAGAGACAGGGAGAGAGAGACAGAGAGAGAGGGGGGGGAATTATAAGAATACAACCACATCATTTTGGGGTTTTTTTGGGGGGAAGGACATGCAACCAAGCAGTTCTTTTTTATTTTTAAATAGTATTTCATTTTTCCCAATTACATGTAAAGATAGTTTTCAATATTCACTTTTATAAGATCTTGAGGTCCATATTAAGAAGGATAACTTGGCTAAACTGTAGTGTATAGGAAGAGTTAGGTGTCATAAGGGTGTACAGGTAGCTTGGGACCAGATTTGGAAGGGTATTTTAGCAACTAAATAAAGAAGCTCCACTTTAATTCTAAAGGTAATAGGGAGCCATTGGATTTAATGAGGGTGAAAGTGAATCAGTCATATCTACACTTTAGGAAAAAATCATTCCTTAAACTTAGGTTATGCAATTATTAAGTTTTCTTTACGAATTTTTAGAAGGATGAAAGCTTTTTAAGTGTTTCTATGCTCTATCCCACCTCAAAACTCTAGTCTCAAGTGCTCACAATGCATTCCCTCTTCATTTCCTGTCTCCTTAGCTTCAAATCCCAATTAAAATCTCACCTTGCATAGAAAGCCTTTCCTAATGCCCTTCAATTCTTGTGCCTGTCCTGCTGATTATTTCTAATTTATCCTATATATAACATATTTGTACAAAGTACATTTTATAGATGAGGTTATGTGACTTGCCCAGGATCACCCAACTAGTAAGTATCTGATTTCTTTTGGACCTCAGGTCTTTCCTGACTTCAAGCCAGGCACTGAATCCCCTGTGTCACCAAGCTGCCTCTTTCACAAGCTTCAAAGAGCTATGTAAATGTCAGCCATTATTATTGTGCCAGTTGTGGAAAAGCTGATTGGCAAAGGCAAGTTGTGACTGCTACTGATTCTGGGCTTTAGGGAAATGCTGGAATGTCTTCCTTTAACACTCAGAAGACATGGCGTGGCCACATTATTGAAAATCTGACTTAAATGAGCAGTTTTCTCAGAAACACTTTTTTAACTGGGGATTGGGAAGAAGGAGCTTTAAAAGGCCCTCTGCTGCTCTCTCTGTGACAGCCTAGAATGAAATTGCCAGGCCAAAAGTGACAGATGGAAACTGATTTTTGGATACAGATTTTGAGAGTTGTTCAATTTATTTTTTGAAATGCATTTTTTCTAAAATATAAAAAAATCAAAACATCATCCCATATTTTAGCACACATATATTATGATTATGAATCAAATGGTTGTTGCAGCTTTCACACACTCAGCTTTCCTGACTGTTGGTGTAATTATGGATTGAAGAATCCCCACAGCATCCCTTTCTTGGTAAGTATAGAACTGGCTGCCCTGAAAGAATGCTGGTTCTCATTAGCAGTCTGGATTTATAATTATCTTAGATCTTTGGGGACTTTGGGCCTCAGGCCAGGGCATCATCCCATAAATCTCTTGCAGAACTTCCACAGAAATACTTAAGATGTGAGAATCTGGCTTCAGGAGAGAGGGGAAAAGGAGTGGGGGAAGAAGAGAAAGAAGGAAGAAGGGAGAAAAAGAGATAAGAACAAGAATAAGAAAAGAATAAGAGATAAGAAGAGAAAATCTGAGAGGAGATAAGGAAGGGAGAGAAGGAGAAAAGAGAGGGAGAAAGAAGAGAGGAGGAATAGGTAATAAGAGAAGAGAGAAGAGAAAGAAAAAGACAGAATGAAGGGATGGGGGGAGAGAGAATTTAGTGAAAAGAGAAGAAGAGAAAAGAGGAAGAAAGAAGTTAAGAAGTGTAAGAGAAGGAAATAGAAAAATAACCATTTTTCCTTAAACAAAAAACAAAACTTTGAGACAAAAGAATGTCGGCCTTATTTACTGGATTTGAGGTATTTTACAACCAGATGATTTCTCTAAAAGTGTAATTTTTTTCATCCCACTACAATAGTGGAACCAGTCATCATATCTATATTCAAGTTAGCCTAGTGGGCAGAGGGACACAGGATAGGGACAAAAGGAAATGATCGCCTGGACTTATTGTAGAAGAGGAAAGGAAGGGGAATTGATGTAAATCAAGGAGACAACAAATCCTGGGAATCTATAGACTCACAAAACTTGGTGGAACTAGTGACCAAACAAGATTGAAGCTCTTCTATATACACTCATCTGGTAACTTATCCCATATCCTCCTCCTTTCCTCTCAAACCAGCACCAAGGGAATGGCAGAGATACTGTTTATTCTTTACACGCACATCAGGCTGTATGTCATTATCTCATGACTTCTTTCTTCCTTCCAGGCTGTTCTTAAATTTTATTAATTGATGAAATAGGATTGGGGGATTTTAGAATCATTGATTCATTCACTTATTCAACATGCATTTGTTAAGAGCCTATTATGTATCAAGCATTCTGCTAAGTGCTGAAGAGAGACAAAAACAAAATAGCTTCAGGTCTTGAGAAACTTATGCTCTATGGTGGAAAAATTGTATCTATATCAAATAATTACAGAATCTACACTAACATAATAAAAAGGAATTTGAGGAAAAGCACTAATAGCAAGGACTAAGGTAGAAGGTAGCGTTAGAAACTGAACTGTGAAGGAAGCTAGGGATTTTAAGAAGTAGAAATAAGATGGGAAGGCAGGCAGGCATAGGGTACAGCTTTGGCAAAGGCACAGTGATGGAAGATATACTGTCATTTGTGAAGAACATCAAGTAAGCCCTTGGGGCTAGAAAAGTAAAGTATGTAAGGAGAATTAATAGAGGTCACTTATCCAAGCACCTTATTTTAAAGATTAGGAAACAGAAGCTTCAATAATTTATTATTATATTATTATTTAATAATATTAATAATTATATAATATAATAATCCATCCAAAGGGAAATGAGATAGGAGAAATCCCTTGCCTCACAAGCTAGCATTTAAATTCAAAACTAGAGATCCTCCATTTCTTCTGATTTCAGATAGAGTGCTCTTAATACTACAGCATAACTTTCTCAACATCACCATTTTTTTCATTATACAAATATTTTAGGAGAGTAGAAGGAAAGTATGCTGTGTAATTTTAATTGGATAAACATTTATTAAGCTCCTATCATATCCAAGGCAGTTTAGCAGAAACCAAGCATAGAAAGCAAACTATGAAATGTTGCCTGCTCTCCTAGACTGTGAACCTCTTTGGAAAAAATCCCTGAGGAGCCAGTATTTGAGTTGAGCTATGATCCAGATGTGTCTGAGATAAACTGAGGAGCACTGCAGACTAAAATTTACTCATTGCTTCGCATATGATATGATTGTTAATTGGCTAGCACAGAGCCTTGTGAATATTAAGTACTAAGAAAAAGTTTGTTGAATTGAATTGAGTGGAAATCATTATTGCCTACTACTAGGCTATTAGGAGTGGAAAAGGCAGTGGACTTGGAATCAGGAGACTTGTGACCCTGAGTAAATCATTTAACTACTTGCCTCGGTTTCCTTATCTTTAAAGTGAGCTGGAGAAGGAAATGGTAAACTACTTCAGTACTGCTGTTAAGAAAATCCCACATGGAGTCATAGAGAATCAGACATGATTGAAATGATGCAAGAAGAAAATCATCTACAAGGGGGGAACAGGATGGGATTGAAGGAGGTCATCAACAGTGATACAAGGACAATGAGAGGTACAATTCACCTTATCCACATCAAATGAAACCATTCATTCAACAAATATTTATCAAGCATTTAACATACTCAAAGCTTTAGTATAAAGGCTATGGGAAATACAGATAAATAATAAAAAAAATTCTAATATAAATGATTTGCAAAGTCAAAGGACAAAGTTTCAAATCTTGGCTGGGTCACTTACAACTTGTGTGACATTGTAGACACTCTACCTTTCTGCTCTGTAGTTTCCTTATCATTAAAATGGGAGGATTGAACTCAATGGTTTAGGAGATAACAGCCAAAGGGTCTAAAGAACTCAGGAACTCAGGGTCAGGGAAGACTTCATGGAGAAGGACACTTCATAGAGAAGGACAACCTGAAGGGCAAAGTGAAGACAATCCATAAGATGGAATAGAATTAATGAAGGTATTAGCCAGTTTGATGGATATATGGGAACTAAAGGAAGATGAGATAGGAGAATCAATCAATCAACAAACAAGTGATTAGGTCCAGGCTGTAGCTAGTCTTCAATGACAAGCAAAGAGTTTTAATTTTATTCAGTTGTCAGTAAAGAGCTATTAAAGGTTTTTAAAAAGATGAAGTAATATGGTTATATCTGGAGATAAAAGATATTGAGTTGGCCTCTGTATGCTAGTTGAAATTAGAAGCAGAGGAGAAAAAGGGTGAGAAATGAAAGTGACATAAAACCAAAAGATATAAATAAAAATTTAAGTTTTAGAGTATTTACATTAGGGTAATTTAAGTGCTAAAGGAGGGTAGAAAAAAAGAAATATTAATGCTACTTTAAAGAAGGAAATTTAGATGCCAAATCATTGATAGATAATATATTTGTAAGACCAAATCCCTGCCAGGAAGCAACTTTTTCAAAATGATTTTGTTGTTTTTTTAAATATTGCCAACATCTCCCCATTACCTTCCTGCTATCAGAGAGCCATCCCATACAACAAATGATATTTTTAAAGCAAAAGAAGCGAAAAAATGAGTAAACTAATCAATATATTTAAAAAATTGAAAATGCATGTTGTATCATACATGTAGATTTCCCTCTCTTACCAAAGTATGGAGGTCTGGGTGTCTTCCCATAGGTCTTTTTTGAGTCATGCTTGTTCTTTCACCTTGAATCATTTTGTGGTTGTTCTTTCAGATTACATTGTTTCAATAATTGTGTCGATTGTTTTCTTGGCTCTTCTTTCTTTTGGTATCAGTTCATGTAGCTCTTTCCATGATTCTCTGTATCCATCCAATTATCTGTTTTGTACAGAACATCAAGATTCCATGACTTTTAGCCAACCAATGAGCATCTACTTTGTTTCAAATTCTCTCTTACCATAAAAGTACTACTATAAATATTTTGATCCTTTTATCAAGGGTACAGTCTTTCTAAGATGATATAGTCTCTCTCTCCCCCTTCTGTTTCCACAAATCTATTTATTTCCTCTTCCCCTTTTGCCTTTGGTCTGAACATGTAATTTCACCACTATAGAGAAACTTAGCATACTGGGAGTTCCTTTTATCAATACAGCTCAACAATGAGTATGTCATTATAATCTTTTAGATATAATGATTTTTCCATGGTTGAATCGCCAAGCTGTATTGGAGTCAGAACTTGAATGCAAGTCTTCCTAACTGCAGATCTATTCTCTATCATTCCTTAACACCATATTGTCTTCCTGATCTGTTTTATTTCACTTTGGAATAGCTGTCATCAGTAGTTGCAGCATGACATTTTTCAGGTGGATAATCTAATTTTGGAGAAAACATATGCTATGTCAATGTACGAGCCAACAGAAAGGTCTTGGTTACCAGTCAGCCTAGAACTATAAGCATACCTCCCTAAACTTTGTTAATTGGTTCTATGAAAATATGACTCTAGGTAAAAGCAATGTTGAATAGAGTGGAGCCAGAGCATCATGAGGCTTAGTTTGAACTAAAACATATTAACAAGTTATGCAGCAAAATGGTATTGGTTGGGGCAAATTGAATGACATAGTCAAACCACCAACCCCAGAGCACTACTGAATCTCTGCTATTGGTGCCTCCATGAAGATGGATCAAAGCCAAGCAGTTCAACTCAGAAATTATGCTTGGAATGACTAAGCCACTGCATGTGTAGACCCAATCATCCTAAGTCATAAAATGCTCTAATATTCTACATAAAATATAAGGTCCCATATTACTATCAGGATGATATCTTTATAGCACATGCCTAAAATAAATACTTTTAAATACATATACATATATATATGCCTCTGTTTAGATAATGGATATAACAGACGTGCACTTGGCAGGAGAAAAGATCTCATGCTTCTCAAACCAGGAAGATTTCTCATTTTATTTTGCAAAATTTTTGGCATAGTGGCTCCATTATCCAAAGACTAGTAAAACTCAGGACTCTAAAATATACCACTGTTTTATTTTTTCCTACTTTGGGTATTGGAGGATACTCACTACTCTCATCAGTCATTGTGAAAGACACCCATTTGAATTGTCAAACTCAGAGCTCAAATGATGACATAGCATCAAGGAGAAGTTGACACACCTGTGGGCCAGGTCTGCAGGTTTTTTGCCATTTCAGTCCTGGCCCCCAGTCACAGTGTTAATCCACACTAGGGCACATACCAGCACCTGGTTAATAATCATAACTGAATCACTCCGATTTTCCCTATGTGTTGTCTGTCAGACTGCTTTGATTCAGTCCACATTTTTGGAAGGCACTAGTCTGTGTTGAATACAGGAAAAGGGTGATTTCCATTAATGGTTCACGAATGTAGATACTTGACTGCTTCCAAATCTTTAATTTACAGTGTTTTTTTCTGGGGGGGAGGAAACAGCCCAAAGATATCAATAGATTGTGAGAAATAATGTTTGACATATTCAGTGTCTGTATTATTAGTATTATCATTTATTCCTTAAAGAATATATTGAACCTCCCTGGTGATTCTTATATTAGAATATAAGTGCCTCTACTAAAATAAAAACTTCTGAAGGACAGGGATTATTTCATTTTTGTCTTTGAGTTCTCAGAACCTAGCATAGTGCCTAGCACATTGCAAATACCTGTTAAATTCCCATTTAATTCAATTACTGAGAAACACACAAAAATGCTTTCCACAGAGAACAAAATCATGTTTTGTAGTGACATAATTGACAGAGAAAACATAATAGTTTGTGAAATAAAGGTACTTTAAAAGTTTTAGCACAAAATTGATCTATTTAAAGATGTCCTAAGATTTTTGGGAACATGCTGTAGACAATCCAAGTATGGATCACAGAAATCTGATAATGTTTCCTTATCACAAAGTAGACCCTACATTTCCAGAATGCAGATGTGATTCATATAAACATGGTAAAACTGACACTGATGTCAATTTACCTTATATCAGCATAGAACTACAAGGGCTCACAGATTTTTAGAGCTAAGATAAGGAACAAATGATAGTGAGCTATGAAAAGAAATATGTGCCATACTGCTCTGTGAATGGATATTGTAAAAAATCATGGTAATGGATGACATATCCTAATCAGACCCTCTTGCTGGTTTATTGGTTAGTTGTCTACAGGAAGAGAAACCAAGATAGCCTCTCTTTGCCTCATTTTTCTCATCTACAAAAATAGGTATATTTTTATTGTTTACCTATGGAACTTTGTTGAGGTCATGAAATAAAGGTGATAAATTGCTTTGCACATTTGAAAGGATTCCATACCTGAAAGTCTTTCTTATTGCTACTATCTAATATTATTGCTACAGATCTGACATTCTGAATGGAGACCTGGTCTTGGACTAAGAAAAACCTGGATTCAAGTCCCACCACTAATGTCTGCTGGCAACTCACTTACATCTCACTGAAGTTACAAAGCAGTTATCTCTGTCTTGATAAAAGGAGGTTCCATATGCTAGGAAGGGGCAGCAAGATAGCTCAATGGACAAGAGTGCCAGTTCTGAAATCAAGAAGACTCAACTTCTTTTGTTCAAATCTGGCCTCGGACACTTATCAGCTGTGTGACATTGGGCAAGTAACTTAACCGTCTTTGCCTCGGTTTCCTAATCTGTAAAATGAGCTGGGGAAGGAAATGGCAAACCACTCAGGTATTTCTGCCAAGAAAACCCCAAATAGGGTTAGAAAGAGTCAGAGAGTTAAAATGATCCAATGGAAACATATACCAGGAAAATCACAAGACAAAGATCTACCTCCTTCCTTTTCTGTCTTTCTCTCTGTTCCTCTCCTTCTCTGACTCAACTTCTCTTTCTCTCATATTATATGTGTATGTTTAGGAACATATATGTTTGTAGCAAATGTATATTTTGTATGACTTTATGAAAGGGATTAGTAATGAGTATAAATCTTGTCTTGTGAATAAGGGAAATATTGGAGTGGCAAGTGATATTTCCTAGCCAGATCCTTCCTTTTTCCTGGGATCCCTCCATAGACACTTCATGTCGGCTTTAAACAAGGTCTAATATTGATTAATTCCCTTCCAACACTGGAGGATACAACCCTCTTCCCCAAAGCTTGGATTTGAATGTTAATTAAGCAATTACAGGCACCAGGGATAGGCACCAGATGAGCCCACATAGTAGAGTTGAGTCATGAGACAAACATGAATAATTCTCCTATTAATGCTATGCTCAGAAGAGAAGGGAAGGGGGAAGGGCAAGGAAAGAGGCAGGGAAAAAACCCTTCTTCAGAGGAAAGGAAAACAAAAGAGACAAATAAAAAAGCGATCCAAGAAATATGGGGCTGCTATTCTTGGGAAAGCTCCATTCATTCTTGTGGAAGTCTGCTGGAAACTTGTCATTGATCAAGCATACACACAGGCTTGAATCATGCAAATTTCTCCTCTGGGGATGATTCACTAACTTGCTGATTTGAGCATTTTCCTCAAAGGGAGCATCACATAAAAACAACTGATAAAAAGTCAGGCTGTAGCACAAAGGGGATTTAAAAAATAATTAATTCAATAAATACATAGGAAGCACCTACTGTGTATAAGTCACAGTGCTAGGAACTGAGGATCCAACAGTAAAAATGAAACCATCCCTGTTCTAAGAAGCTTATATTCTAGAATACTAGTTGCTCTTTCTATCCTTCCCCAATTTGAGCTGATAGAGGTTGGTAAGAATGGGTTTATGGCTTTAGAGCGACAGAACACCCTCAGGGGTCATCTTGTGGGAGCTGCTCAGTTAACAGATGAGGAACTTTAGTCTTGAGCAAATGAGAAGTAACAAAGGGCCCTGGAGTCATAGACTTGGAACTAGAATGGCCATCAAACCACCTCCTTCCTTTACTGATGGGATAACTGAGTCCTAGGGAGGTTCAGTGTCTCATTCAAGCTCACAAAGGCAGTAAGTGGGGTATGGACACAAGTTTTCTGCCCCCAGTGCCAGTGCACCTTTCAGTGTGGCTCATCACAAAAGATCAATGCATGCTTCATGAAATCAAGGAAACTTAGACTTTAAAGGGCATCTGGCCCAGTCTCCTAGAACATGTTTGCTGACTTGGGCTAAAGTATAAGAGGATCACCTTCTCTTGGATCCCTGGCTTGCTGATGTGGAGGGGCTATGTTGAACATGTACAATATGTCAATGCATACAAATATATACATAACCACATATTTATGCCTATATACATGTTCCTGAAATATTTAATATATAGTAAAAATACAACTATATACATGTATGTGCATATACATACATATGCATATATAGCAAGTAAATACAAATACAGAAAATATGAATGCAATATATGTTCATATATACACACATGTAAAGACATAGGAATGTGTACATGCGCACATGTGTATATATGCACATGAATATGCATGTGTGTATAACATAAATAAATACAAATATAGATATGCACATAGACAAATATATAAAGGCATATAAATATATACACCCATGCATATATGTATATATATATATAATATGAAGTAAATAAATGCTATAGACATAAATATATACATATACACATATTCATATGTAAACACATTAAAAGCATAGGAGTATATACACCTATGCATATATGTGTATATATAATATGAAGTAAATAAATGCTATAGAAATAAATATATACATATATATACATTCATATGTAAACACATTAAAAGCATAGGAGTATATACACATATGCATATAGATACACATGCATATGTGTATGTACTTGTATATATATATCAAATATAATCATAAATAAATATGTAACATATATATACATTTATATATGTAAATGTATATGAATAGGCATGTAGGTATGCATGAACACAATAGAATATGCATAAATGTATATATATATATAATATGCATATATACATATGTATATGCATATATGCATAAATATATACACACATATAGATAAAATCATTGAATACCAGGTAGTTTGGGAGGGAGAGCCTTAGCAGTTGGAGAACCAAGGAAAGGTATGGTGCAGAACATGGTGTCTAAGGTATATTTTAAGGGAAGAGAGGAACCTCATAAGGTAGAAGTATGAAGTGAATACTCTCTAGGCCCAGGGAAGAGTGCAATGCAAAGATACAGAGACATGAGATAGAGTGAGTCAACAATCCCAGCTGGAGCTGGGATGCAGATAATGAGCAAACAAAGGAGACTAAAAAGGAAAGGTCCTTCAGGTAGGAAGAGGAGAAAGTGGTACAATCAACCGCAAAGGAGAGACAATCTAGGAGGAGACTGGTCAGCAGTGTCAAATGCAGCAGAAAAGTTAAGAGGGAATAGAAGACTAGAAAATTTTAAATTATAGACATGATAGGCTCTTAGGGATAGAACTCTTTATTACCTTTGATTGTCTATCCCCCAAACTCTGTGCATCTTTAAACAACCTTTGAGATACCGATTAGCTTATCTTTAGATAGGTCTCTTACTTTTTCCCCTAAATAAACCTATCTTTTGGCAAAGAGAATGGCCATTATAATTTGTCACATGTTTATTTCAAACTAGGAATTGCTACTCTGACCTCATCTTTCCTGATTCCACACTCAAAAGTTCTCTCCATTGTGTCACTTAGTTCCCCTTTATAATATGACTAATAATGTGAACTAAAGATCTTAATGAAAGAAGGAAATGGCTGACCACTCTAATATCTTTGCCAAGAAAACCCTAATAGGTCACAAAGACTTATCTGAAATAACTGAACAATAACAACAGAGATCTTAATGCAGGAAAGCAAGTTTATTCTCATAAGCTAGTAAGACTTTGTGAGACTCATGACTAAAATACAACTCTGGAAACATGTATCTTACTATAAAAAGATGCATAAAAGTGACAAGAAAATAACATTATATTTTCAGATATACTAGTGAGGAAATCCTAGAACTGGAGAGGAGAAGCATAGATGCAATGGGCTGAGAATTTGTAGAGGGAGAAAGAAAGTAGGTAATGGTGGTTATGAATATACTGAAGTTCAATTATCAAAAGGAGGAAATAGATGGATTCTGAAGATAGATCACAAACTTGGCAGGGAAGTATGATGTTATAGTGATGGGAGACTTTAATTATCAATACAAATGCCAGAATTAACTCTTTGCCAAAAGTCAAATGTCCAGTAAATACTTGACTTGCCTTCATGCCAATTTTCTTCAAAATGTGGAAGGAATAACGTTGGGAAACTGTGGTTATAGATCTAATTCTGGACAGTATGGAGGATCTTGTCACAGAAAAAAAAAAAGAATAGGAATCTAGGAGCAAATGACAACTTCATCTTAGAATACATGGTAGAAAAGTGGAGGAAAGTCAATTACAGGCAGAGAGAGACAGAGAGACAGAGATGAAGAGAGAGAGATAGATAGTTATATAGATAGTCAACTAGAGAGCTAGCTATAGATACATACATATATACACACATACATAGACATATAGGTAGGTAGATAGATACATAAAGATAGATATTCATATGTTAATATTAAGGAGAATGGACTTCAAAGCAGTCAGAATATTTTTTAAATGGAAGCTAGCAAAAAAGGAAAAATTGAAGATTCTTAACATTAATCCAAATAGGGAAAAAAGGAAAGGAAATGAAATAGGAAGATGAACTTGAGCAAATACAAATGAAGAGGTATAGGAAATATGTTTGAACATGGGAAATAACAAAGTACAACTTCTTTTGTCCCTCATCTCTTTTGTCTATGTTATTTCTGATTTATCTTCCCTTATCCAATGTCCTTTTTGGGATGTTCTCTCCTGTGTTTGCTTTCCCCTCCCCCAAATCCTTATGGTCTTCTTACTGTCTTGGAGGGACCCAGGGGATGAAGAAGATTACCTGATAACCCTGGAGAAGAGGAAAAACAACAACGTTAATAAGAACCACTCTTTATAGAGCACTTTAAAGTTTCTACAATACTTTTGTCTCTTTCATTTGTTTCAGGTATTCACTAACATTTCTATCCCATCTAAACCTTCCAAGTCTTTGTCATTAGTCGTGTCAAAGCTTTAGGATGACAAGGCATGGATATATATTTTATTTTGTTGGCAGATGTACCTCTTGCTTTAGTTCTATGATGGGGAGGCAAACAATTGCATTTTGGGGTATTTTCCATGAAATTTCAGCAATCTAATGCTATTACTTGTTATTTAACACATTTAATCTACATCCTCTCTGAAAGGCTTCCAATAAATATTATATAAGAAAGCAGCTGAGGGGTCTTCTCATTTTATTTTTCTTTCCCATCAATTGAAATAGATATTAATATATATAATTATCAATATATATTGTTGATATATAGACTAATTGATATTGATTCATAGTTTTATATATTGATATATTCTTTGCTGAGAAAAAAAACAGAATGCTTGAGGAAAGAATTCTGTAGAACTAGAACAATGAAAATGTGAAGTTCAATAGAGAAAATAAAACGTGAGCTTAGAAGGACTGTCTCAATTCAGGGAGAACCTCGATATTCTTGTTTTCCAGAGGGCTTGTAGGGGACCATCTCCAGTTATCTGGATCTATATCTTGCCACTAGACCTGGATGGCTCTGGAGAATGTGAGGCTAGTGACTTTGTCCAGCCTTCCCTTACTTAAATCAAATTCACTTGCATGTCATGTATCACCTCCCTAATGTCATGGTTCTCTTCAGGAAGGAAGGATAGACAACAATCCCTGTGAGTAATAGTAGGAGCTACCCCACTGAGGACCAAATTGGAATTGGCCAGCTGGGCAACATAAGTACTCTGTGTCTCTGTGTCTGTGTTTCTTGGTCTCTGTCTCTCTCCCTCTCTGTCTGTCTCTCTGTGTCTGTTTCTCTCTGCCTCTGTCTCTCTGTCTCTGTCTGTCTATCTCTGTCTGTCTGTCTCTTTGTCTTTGTCAGTCTGTTTTTGTCTATTCCTTTACCAGAAACTCTTTTCAATGTACCTCCTCTGGAAGACTAATTTAAAGTTGCTCTACGCTGGCTCTCAGTATGGATGAAGTAGATGGGGAGATAGATGGCTGAATTCTGTGTCCAAGGGGGTAGAGAGCTTGAACTATCTGACTCAAAACTGGCCTTTGGCATTTACTAGCTGTCTGACCTTGGGCAGGTCACTTAGTCTGTTTCCCTCAGTTTTCTCATCTGCAAAATGGGGACAGCAACAGCCTCTAAGACCCAGGGTTGTTGTGAGGATCCAATGAGATAATAATTGCAAAGCATTTAGCATAATGCCTGGCACAAAGCAAATGCTTTGTAAATGTTAGCCATTGTGATTATGATAACTTGAGTGATACTACTAATTAGATAGGTGGCCATGAGGTGACACATCCCCAAAGGGTTTACTTTTCTCATCTCTATCAAGTAAACAAATTAGACTCAATGATTTCCAAAAAGGCATGGAAGACTGTCTAAGATCACATAATCACAGGGTTAGAGCTGAAAGGGATCTTAGAGATGATCTAATCCAAATCTCTCACGAGAAAATTAAGGTCAGGTGTATTGTACAAGGATATAGAGGTTCTCAATAGTGAACCCAACCCCTTTGCTTCTAAATGAAGAGTCTTTCTAATAAGCTTTCTATATAATCTCTAATTATCCTTCTATTTCTAAAAGTCTACAAATTTCCTTTTGCTTTGCATTAATTTCAGTCACACCCAACTCTTTATGACCTTATTTGGATTTTTCTTAACAAAGATGCTACAGTGGTCGGCCATTTCCATCTGCAGCCCATTTTACAGATAAGGAAACTGAGGCACACAAGGTGAAATTACTGGCCCAGTGTAACACCGTTAGTAAGTATCTAAAGTCAGATTTGAACTCAGGAAGAAGAGTTTTCCTAACTCTCGACCCAGGATCATGAGAGGACTGGATAGTAATAATTAAGCCCACAAGAAATCTCTTCTAGATGGTATGTGAGGAAGAGAGCTTCCTAAGGCACTTTAAGAGGACTAACATTTGGTAGGAAGAGAACCAAATCTGCAAGGAAAAGACGTAAGTACTTGTATTAGATCTGTTCATCCCTGATAATCATCCTCTAGTCCCTTCTTTTTTTCTGCCAGCTTTTACTCTTCTCCCTTTCTCTTTTCTCTCTTGTCTTTTTCTCTATCCTTTTCTTTTTTTCTAATTTCCCCTCCCCCTCTCTTCTTCCTCATTCCCCCTTTTCTGGAAAAACACACAAGGCACATACTTATTTGGATTTCACACATCGTGTGAACTTAGGTGACATTCTCTCTGGACTTCAGTTGCCTCTTTGTAGAATGTCCGATGGGGGCTCTTTCTAGCTCCAAGAGCCATGATTTTTCATTATATGAAACAGCAGGAAAGAAATCTGTCATAAATGTAAAGTTGGTTTAGGAGGCACACATCTGGTAAAGAGATAGAGTTATGAAAAGCTACCAAAAGACAATGGAAAGGTTTAAAGAATTTTCATTGTTGAAGAATCAGGCATTTAGGCAATTTTTGCCCTAGCCAGGATTGTAAAGAACACTGTGAATATAGCTTTTATATTTCAAAATTCCATGTTTGGAAGGGGAAAAGCCAAAACATTAAAAGCCCGATTCACTTGGGCCGACTCCATTTGTTGAGTGTTTAACAGCCTGCAGGTGGACAAAGTGAGGGGAACAAACAAAATCCATGCAGACAGTTCACTGAACTCTCTCTTCCTTCCAAACTCTCATGAACTTTGATTCTACTGATGAATGTGCACACAGTAGCATTTAGACAAACACTTAAAAATGCTTTTGTTACAAAAATCTACACCTTCTCTCCAAGTTATTTCCATTATGTCTTGTTTGTGGGTTTAAAAAAATTTAGCATTTCTGGAATGTCTTGACTGGTACTGGTAGGAGGTGAAAAGGACACTTGCTAATTAACTTTTTTGAATGCTGTTCTATAAAAAGTTATTTCTGGGAAGAAAAAAGGAAAGGAAGAAAGAGAGAGAGAAAAAGAGAGATATAAACAGAGACCCACACAGAAAGGGGGACAGAGACAGAGAGAGAGGGAGGGAGGGAGAGAGGGAGGAGGTAAAAGCACAGCTAGAAATAAATGAAATATAATGAAATAAATTCAATATAACATCAGGACTATTATAATGAAATAATTTAGTCGGTCATTATTGAAAATCAATACTGAGCATGTTTACAACAAGGCATGTCAACTGATGGTTACCAATATTAATTAAGTGTATTCTCTCTGATGATTGTGCTCCATGGATGCTGTGTTTTCTTACACAAAAGCAAAGCTCTAGGGTTTTTTTTAAATAATATCTTTTTTATTTTCAAAATATATGCAAAGACAGTTTTCAACATTCACCCTTGCAAAATCCTGTGTTCCAATTTTTTTCTCCCTCTCTTCCTCTAATCCCTTCCTCTAGATAATAAGCAATTCAAAATGTGTAAATCTCCTATACATGTTTCTACAATTATCTTGCTGCACAAGAAAAATCAAATCAAAAAGGGAAAAAATGAGAAAGAAAGAAAAATGCAAGCAAATAATAACAAAAAAAGGTGAAAATACTATGTTGTGATCCACACTTAATCCCCACAGGCCTCTCTCTGGGTGTAAATGGCTCTCTTCATCACAAGATCATTGGAATTGGTCTGAATCATCTCATTGTTGAAGAGAGCAACGTCCATCATCAGAAGTGATCATTGTATAATCTTGCTGTTGTGTACAATGATCTCCTGGTTCTGCTCATTTTACTCAGCCTCAATTCATGTAAGTCTCTCCAGGTCTCTCTGAAATCGTCCTGCTGATTGATTTTTTTATAGAATAATAATATTCCATAACATTTTATATATACCACAACTTATTCAGCCATTCTCCAACTGATGAATATCTACTCAGTTTCCAGTTCCTTGCCACTACAAAAAGGGCTTCTACAAACATTTTTTGCACATATGACTCCTTTTTCCTTTTTTAAGATCTCTTTGGGATATAAGCCTAGTAGGACCAAAGGGTATGCAGTTTGATTGATCTTTGAGCATAGTTCCATATTGCTCTCCAGAATGGGTGGACCAATTCACAAATTCACCAACAATGATTAGTGTTCCAGTTTTCCCACATCCCCTCAAACATTCTTCATTATCTTTTCCTGTCATCTTAGCCAAGTTGAGAGGTATGTAGTGGTACTTCAGAATTGTTTTAGTTTGCATTTCTCTGATCACCAGTGATTTAGAGCATTTTTTTTCATATGACTAGAAATAGTTTTTATTTCTTCATCTGAAAATTGTCTATTCATATCCTTTGATCATTTATCAGTTGGAGAGTGGCTTGAATTCTTATAAATTTGGGTCAATTCTTTATATATTTTAGAAATGAGACCTTTATCAGAACTCTTAGATAAACATTTTCCTCAGTTTTCTCCTTCCTTTCTAATCTTGTCTGCATTGGTTGTGTTTGTAAAAAAGTTTTTAACTTAATATAATCAAAACTATCCCTTTTGCATTCTACAATGTACTCTAGTTCTTCTTTGGTCACAAATTCCTTTCTTCTCCACAGATCTGAGAGGTAGACTATCCTTGGTTCTTTTATTTTGCTTATGATATCTTTATATCTAAATCATTAACCCATTTCAACCTTTTCTTGGTACAGGGTGTTAGGTGCTGGTCAATTCCTACCTTCTGCCATACTATTTTTCAATTTCCCCGGCAATTTTTGTCAAATAGTGAATTCTTATCCCCAAATCTGGGGTCTTTGGGTTTATCAAACAATAGATTATCATAGTCATTGACTCTTATGTCTTGTGAACCTAATCTATTCCACTGATCAACTACTCGATTTCTTAGCTAGTACCAAACAAAGCTCTAGTTTTAATAAATAAAGCAGAATACAACTATAAGCTATTATAGTTCTTATTATCACTTTAAATTCCTCATTTTCCATATGCACACACAGGCACAATAGGAGTATGAGCACTTTCTTTTCTTCTTTTTTGCCTTCTGTTCTTCCTTTACTTTTTAAAATTTTCACTAGTTTTCTATTTTTCCAAATACATGTAAATATTATTTTCAAAATTCATTTTTGTAAAACTTTGTGTTCCAAATTTTTCTTCCTCCCTCCCTTACCTTCCCCCTCCATAAGTAATCCCCAATAAGTAATAAGTTAAATATGTGCAATTTTTAAAACATATTTTTATATTTGTCATGCTATGAAACAAAAATCAGACCAAAAGGGGGAAAAGCAATGAGAAAGAAAAAAAAAGAACAATATTCTTCCTTTCCAAAAGATCACATTTGGAGAAGTAGAAGTTTATCTTGTCCAACACCTTCCTTCTATAGATGGGGAACTGAGGTCTTGAGAAGTGAACAGGATCTTTTTCATAGAAGCTGTAGTGACAGAACTGAGGTGTGACCTGGAGTCAAAAGACTCTAGAGCTAACACTTTGTACTACACCTCCCTGACATAACAATAATAACCTCCTCCAACCCCTCTTCTTCTTCCTCCTCCCCAAATGCCTAAGAAAACTAAATCCTAGAGAGCTGAGATGATTTGTCCATGGTCACAAAGTAAAATCAGGACTGTTCTCCTGCTTTTCCAATTTCAAATCCAGACTCTTTTCTCCTCCAGACTTTGCTTTGAGACACTCATAATGGATAGTTTTTTATTCTGATTCTGAGCATGCAGACAACTAAAACTAAATCGAGATAACTCAGTTTTGCAGAAAGGATTGAGCTTTTTATTGGTGTAGTTGGCTTCAGCTGAAAAGCAATTCAACAGAAGGTGGAGGAGTGGGATGCCTTTTTCCAAGAGTAAACCATTATTCAGGCAGCTAAAAAATCTAAACTTTGCCTATTATAGCATTAGGTTTTCCTGAATGTGATGCTTCTATGAGCAGACTAAATTGGTCAGGGACAGCTTTTTTTTAATTATTATTTTTGTGTTGACTCCCAATCCCTTCAAGTCCTTCTCTGATTCCTCATTGTAGTAGGGAGGTTAGGTTAAATTTCAAAACTATATCACTGCAATGCAGGTTCAAACTGTTCCTATCAAGCTGGAAAGACTTTGAGTTGGGTTCCAGTGAAAGATGGTGCTTGGGATCTCAGAACTGGCCTAGCTAAGGATGAAGGGACATCTCAGCAAAGATTGGTCTCCAGAAATTATTTTGGGAGTGTCAATTTGTTTCTGTGGAGTAAGAAGTCCTGGATTCAAATTTTATGTCAAACAATTTTTACTTGTGTAATCTTAGGCAAATCTCTTATGTTTCCTCATCCGTAAAATGAGAGGGCTGGACTAGATGGTTTCTAAAGTTTTTTCTAGTTGTATGCATATAATTCTGTGATCTGACCTGGTAACTGGTCAGAAGATGTAACTAACTTAAATGATAACATTTTAGTTATTCATACTGTCTTTAAGATTTTAGAAGTCTTAAATTACAATCTTAATTAACATGATCTGTATTTTTTCTATGGTTGGTTCCCTGTAAAATTTAACCCGATCAACATTTATTGGGCAACTGATAGTATAAGACCTTCTGCTAGTGTTAAAGATACAAATACAAAAACAGAAACGAAACAAACAAAAACAGATCCTTCCCTCAAGAGGGTTACATTTTTATTTAGGTGGGGAGGGTCCAACATGGCTGTCTTCATGTCTGAAATGAACTCCCTCCATAATTTCAATTCAAAAAATTCTTCCTTTTAAGATAAAGTTCAGGGAAGGGATCCCCATCAACTGAAGAATGGCTGGATAAATTGTAGTATGGGATTTCAATAAGAAATGATAGCAGGATTCTCTCAGAAAAACCTGGAAAGTCCTCCATAAACTCAAGCAAAATGAAATTTACTGTGTACGCGGTAATAGCATTATTGTGAGATGATCAGTTGTTGAATGACTTCACTGTTCTCAGCAATACAATGATCCAAGATTATTTGGAAGGGCTTATGATCAAAAATTCTATCTATACTCAGAGAAAGAACTAATTGTGATTGAATACAGATTGAGGCATACTTAAAAAAACAACTTTATGTTTCTTGAGGGTTTTTATTGGGGGGAGATATTTTTGTTTTGTTTTGCAGCGTGACTTATTTTTTTGTCTAACTTCACGTGTGTCTTCTCAATAGGAGTGGATGGGAAGGAATGGAGAGAATCTGAAACTCAAAGTTTTAAAAACAAATGTAAAAAATTGTTTTACATGTACCTGAGGAAAATAAAAATATTAAATAAAAAGAAAATAAAAGATGAAGCTCAGGCATGATCTTCTGCATAAAGCTTTTCTTGATCCTGTCCCCTCCACCTGCAAGTGCTGGTACCCTTCCTTCCAAGTGATATTGGATTAACTACTTTACACACACACATATATATATATATGTATATATATATATATATTTGTATTTGTCAGTATTCATTAACTATTATTTGAGTGGTTAGATTGCACAGTGAATAGAGCACTGGGCCTGGAGAAAGGAACACCTGAGTTCAAATCCATCCCAAGACTGTTATTAGGTTTGTGACCCTAGGCAATTCACTTAACCCTATTTGTCTTAATTTCCTTATCTATCAAATGAGGTTGAGCAAGAAATGACAAACTACTCCAATATTTCTGCCAAGAAAATCCCAAATGGGGTCATGATAAGTCAGACAGAATTGAAGCTGAACAACAACAAATTAACTAATATTTATGCTATATGGACATTTTACATACTTGTTTGACATAAGAATATAAATTCATTGTAAGCTGGAATTGGTTCCTTCTTTGTGATTGTATTTTCTGTGCTTGGCACATAGTAGGTACTTAACAAATACTGTTTGATTGATTGGTATAAATACTTGCTAATTTGAGGAGGCAGAAAGCTCTAATAACTAAGGAACTTAGGAAAAAGGATTCCTTTAGGAACTGAGTTTTGAAGGAATCAAAGAAACATTCTATGAGCTGGAAATGATTATTTTTTTCTCTGTAACAATCCATACTTTGGATCCAATCAGGTTTTGGACGATCTAAGTTCCATAACATACACGTTCCATATGAGATGATACAGAGATACATCATGACATAGTGAAGAGAATCCTAAATTTGGAATCAGGGAGAGACGTAACATACAATCCCTTTTCAAATAATTACAAGGTGTGTGATTTTCTAGGAACAAATCACTTAATACACATTAATGAGGTCAAGTAGAAAGAATGTTGGACTTGGGACTAAATAGTGTTTGTGTTTGTATCCTTTATTTTAAATTTAGTTATCTGGGACTTTTAATTTCTCTTGGTCTGTTTCTTTATGTGTAAAATGAGGGGAGTTGGATCAGATGGACTCTAAGGTCCCTTACAGCTCTAAACCTATGAATTCTTTGAGCCTCTATTTCCTCATCTACAAAATGGGAATAGTATCAGTATTTATCTTTCAACAATCCTTGTCAGGATCAAAAGAGTAAAGGCTTTTTGCAAATCTTAAAATCACTATATAAATGTCAACTATTATTATTAATTTAGATTATTACAGAAATTTCATTTTTAAAGTGGGAAAGATGTCTGGTGAATACATAGCCATGTCCTGGTCGAAACAATGAACTGGGCAGTCACAACTGAAAACCACGAGTGAGGAAAAACAGACGGTATCTCAATTTTCGCTGTGGGCAAGATGCCAAATGACATGACTAACTAGAAAGAAATCCCCCGTAGTATTGCATTTTTTGCTCCTATTGAGCCTGGAGCCTGAAAAGCAGGAACATTTTTAATAACCTTTCTTTGACAAGCTTAAAGCTATTTAATGCTGAAACCTGTGCTAGAGATGCAGCCAGGAGAATAAGCCTCTGGAGAAAACCCTAGGGACTGTGCACAGCCACGTTTCCCAGTTTAAAAAATAAGAAAGAAAGCAAACAAGAAAAGAAAAACTATATTATTCAGTATGAACAATGAATATGGACTTTCCATTAGAGCCCGAACTACTGCTATCTATTACAGTGATGACCCCTGAGTCTTGCAAAGCTTTCCATCAAGTATTGGATGAGAAATTGGGTTTCTGGGCCATGGTTCTGAAATGGAATCTGAAACACTGAGTCCACCGTCTGATTTAGCAGAATATTTAATACTGCCTTAATTCAAAGCAAATACAAAGTACAAACATGTACTGCTTAGGAATCAAAATAAAATCATAATTCATCATAGAGTAGATTTGGTTTTTTGACCAAATGGTAGGACATCAATGAGGGATTTTTCCTTCCCTTCCTTCCCTTTGAATCTCTCCACCTCCTTCAAGAGCAACTTCCCAAATAACTGGGAAAATCGATATTTGAAAGAGTTTGATTTAAACAAAAATAAAGATTTTTGTGCAACTTAATGGTGACATTTGGCAAGGGGTTCCTAAGATCTTGCAGAGCCTAATCCCCTGCAACAAATTTGCCTAATAAATTATATTTGTTTTCCAAAGATGCAGCTAGTCAGAGCACTAATGTGAGCATGGATTTTATTTTCCCTGGAGTCCATAGTTTCATCTTGTCCCAGCTGTTTCATTTTCTCCTCATCAACATAACGTGTGTGTTATAATAACTCTTCAATCCTTGCTTCTTCTATAGCTCAGGGAAGCTATGAAAGGACAGAATGAGTCCTGTTAAGAGAAAGTAGGGCATTTTGTTTTATTGTGTTTTGTTTTTCTATTTTCCCCTTAAAATTTTTGTACTTGTTTAGAACATAAAAGATAAAAACAATTATCAAAATGTAATAAAGAGATCGATTCTCCTAATATACTAGCCTGGATATGTGAAAATAATAGTCTAAATTTTATGGGCTATTATTGTAACATTATTCTTTAAAGTACTTGAGAATCCTGGAATTACATTTCAACAAAATAGGTTAAGGGTTGTAAAGACCTATTTTGTTAGTGCATATTTTCTACCACAGAAAACAGAATGGATTGGTTTTTCCTATCATATTGCATGTGGGATGTTAACATAATTACACACATGTCATTTATAAGATTAAACTCATTGTGGTGAGGATCTAACTCTGGCTTTTCAGAGGAAGTGCTAACATAGAGCATAATAGTGAGTGGTCAAGGCATAATTAGGAATTCTTGTATTTGGGGCAAATTCAAGTGAGTAGGACATAGAAGGGACACTGCTGAGGACATCCCATACTAGAGGGAACACTCTTTTTCAGGATCCAGGTTACATTTCCCCCAACAGAGAAACAGGAAGACAGCAGGTAAGAAAGAGAGAGAAATGGAAAAATTCAGTCCCTAGAGTCCACAGCAGCAAATAAATAAATAAATAAATAAATGGAAATAATCTTAGAGATATTGGTCAATATCTGATAGAGGGAAAGGGACTGAGAAAGAATATTGTTATAAGAGTGGTATGATATAAGTCAACCTTCTCTCAATTCAGATTTGATACTAGAAAAATGAAATACTCCTAAAAAATCTGACAGTTGGCAAAGGGAGATTTGAGGATGGATATCCAGAAAAGGTATAGGGCTGCTTCAGATAAGAGAAGCTCCTTTTCCTTTGAGTTCCCCATGGAGGTCTACCACACCAAGTATCAGGAAGAGAACAGGGATCTATGTCAATGGTTTGAACCTTAAATCCCCTGAGATAATTAAGCTCTGAGAATGGTTTTAATACCTTTTAAGAAGAACTAGCCATCCCACATGTCACACAAATATATTCCCCTACCTCAATTATTGTAGGAGTAAGGATGTTTTCTCCAAGTTAGGATACTGGAGCAAATACCTGATCACTTCATGTTAATTATGAGTATCTTTAGAAGCATCTAAAAAGGCAAGAGATAGGGCAGCTAGTTGGTGCACCAGCCCTGAAGTCAAGAGGACCCAAGTTCAAATCTTGTCTCAGACACATAACACTTTCTAGTTGTGTGACCCTGGGCAAGTCACTTAACCCTAATTGCCACAGCAAAAAATAAAGAAAGAAAGAAAAAGGCAAGAGATTCATTTAGTATGGAGCCAGTGAGGGACTATACTTCTTTTTTTTTTAAGTTTCAAAGGCTCATGAACATTTTGGCTATGCTAATTCTCAAAGACTAAATTATGTGCTACAATCCAAACCAAAGTAAAGAGAGCACTCAGTTTAAAAAAAAAGTCATAGATTCTTAAAATTTCAGAATGTTACTCACAACATTCATGAGGTAGAAAATTCAAGTATCATTATCTTTATTTTACTATGAGCCTCAGAAAGGGGAAGTCATAGAGCCACAGGTCCCTAGTAAACAAACCATTCCAAGAACCTCTAGTTTCTTCTGCTATTTTGAATTTCTAAAATCTACCTCTATCATTTCATCTTCTCGGTTTAGAAAGATCTCTCATTTTTTCCTAACAACATGAGTAACAACATGTTACTCAAGAAAGGGAAACAATATGAATGAAATACAATAAGGCAATGGATAGAGCTCTGGGGCTAGAATCAGGACGATCTGAGTGCAAATCTGGCCTCAGATACTTACTAGTTGTGTGACCCTGGGCAAGTCACTTCATCCTATTTGCCTTAGTTTCCTCACCTGCAAAATGAGTTGGAAAAGGAAATGGTAAACCACTCCAGTATCTTTGCCAAGAAGACCTCAAAATGGGGTTATAAAGAGTTGGATATAAGTGAAAAATAACTCAACAACTGGAAATTACTCAAGGTTTTCTAGAATTGTGAATGACAAATGGACAAGAACTTTCAAAGTTATCATTCAACCCCTTTACTTATAGAAGAGGACAATGGTGGTAAAATGACTTGACTAATATGGAACAATTTAGAAGCCGAATTGAGATTTGAACCCACCTCTTTTACATGTTCTTCCACTGCCTTCTGCTGCCACCTACTGGCAGCAACCCAGCTGGACTTAACTAGGTACAATTATATTATTTTTTTAAATGAAGATAAAACATATTAAGTGCTTTGTAAATCTTAAAGTGCCATGTAAATGTCAGCTATTACTATCATCATCATTGCAAAAATGGAGACAGCTCGTCAGTAATTCAACATCTCCCAGGTCATAGGAAAGAAAGAGGAAAAACAAATCTGACATTGATACAGCACTTGGAGCTTTTGCAAAGTGCTTACCAATCATTATCTCATTGAAACCTCACATCAAGGCTGGAGTATAAGTGCTTGATGCAGACATGATCACCTTCATTTAGCAAATGTAGAATGCTCTCAGAAGTTCAGGTCACACAAATAACAAGTATTTAGCACAAGCAGCAAATTCAGGTCTTTTTGACTTCAGGCCACAGTTGTCTATTTTACAAAACCTTCTAAAACCAGAAAAAGGGTTTTATTTGAGCTGTTATGTGGAGCATCCGTGAGATTGGAGTTTTCTGGGTCTTGTTATTATCTTTATTTTCCACTTCAGTTTGACTGAGGTCAGAAAATAATATATTTTCCAGTGACCTCTTAAAGGCTAGCATTTCTAAGAAGATGCTCCTCCTGTATTTTAGTTCACGGTCAATGTCATTAGAAATGCCTTGGGAAAAACTGGGCCAGCACCAAAAGGAAGAGAGCATGTCCCACAGTTTGAACCTTCCTCATTCTTTGCCTTACTCTGGCTCCTAAAATCAATGTTGCTACCCACCAGAAAGAGTTGGGGTGCTTTTGTCTCACAAAGTCAATCACTGGGCCCTGATATTTTCTTTTTATTGCTTTTTTTTCACCTGGGGTATCCTTTCTGGGTACCTAGCCCACAAGACAAATAGATAGACAGACTCATTCATTCTCCAACATGAAGAAATTCAAGAGTTTGAAAGGTGTACAGAGAAGGATCATCATCAAATTAGATTAATTTTTATTTACTCAGCATACTCCAGGTTTGAAGATAATCTATCAACTGCCCCATTCAGCAGCATCTTTGCTTGCTCAGGTTTAATGCCATTTCTCAGTTTTATTAAAAATAAAAAAAAACTTACCCATACATTCTCAGTCTTTTTGTTTTGCCTCCAGGTCTCCTTAAACTCTTTTTAGAGCCTTTATTTCATCTTTAAGAAATGAAGGAAGGTTCTCCTTTCTCAAGACTCCAGGTTCCTCTCCATAGCCACTGTACCCTATTGGGTCATGTGGACCCCTGGTGAGGAAGGCTATTTCATTTTAGGCTTCATTTTAAGACTGTGTTCACATAAATGAGCAGAACCAGGAGATCGTTATACACGGCAACAACAATACTATATGAGGATCAGTTCTAATGGACATGACTCTCTTCAACAATGAAATGCTTCAAACCAATTCCAGTTGTTCAGTGAAGAAAGCCATATACATCCAGAGAGAGGTATGTGAAATGTGGACCACAACATAACATTTTCATGTTCTCTTTTGAGGTTTGCTTACATTGTATTTCCTTTATTGGATTATTATTTCTTGTAGATACGATTTCTCCTGCACAAAAAAATGATGTGTGGCAATAACTATACATATATCTGATTTTTTAAGTATTCTAACATAATTATCATGTAGTGGATATCCTGCCATCTAGGGGAGGGGTGGGGAGTAGGGGGGGAAAATTTTAACAGAAAGCTTTGTAAGGGTTAATGTTTAGGAATTACCCCTACATATGTTTTGCAAATAAAAAGTATTAATAAATAAAAAAAGACTGTGTTCACATGGCAAGTCACTCCCCCATGACAACCATCTCCCACACCACAAGCTGTCATTCCCTTAATTCTTACCCCACCAAAATCTGTTTTCTCATTGTGTACCAGGTCTATGATATAGGATCCTGTTCTTTCGCTTAGTATTTTTTAATAAACTGTCTTTCCTTTTATCTTTTTTGTGGTTGATGTAGCTAAATGGGATGTCAGAGAGACCCTAGTTCAAATCTTACTTATTAGCTTTGGGACCCTGGTCAAGACACTTAATTTCTCTCAGATGCAGTCAGTTTCTTCATCTCTAAATGGTCATGATGGGTACAGGGAGGTTGAAGGAACTCTAAAGTACTTTCTGATCAAGATCTAACAGTTTGTGGCCCCTGTGTCTGTTTGCCAAAAATAATAGATTAGGGGGCCTTCATTCTTCTTGAGTCCCTGTTTTTACTGGTTCCCACTTTACTGGTTCTTTACTGGAACCTCCTTCAGCTTTTTGGGCCTCTTCATACTAGAAAAGCCTACCATCAGTATAGAACATACCTTTCCATGGTCTATATTCCATCTCTCTTCTACCATTGGCAAGTTTTCTTGGAGCTACCATTTTGGAGAAAGGCAAAAGGCTGGTTTGCCCTCATTCTCCTTGCCATTCTGTTGTAGACTTCCCCTCCCTCTCCTTTGTCACTTCCTTTTTGGGGTTGTCTTCCCTAATTAGGGCAGGGATAGTTTTCCTTTTTGCTTATATTTACATCCCCAGTGCTTAGCAATGCCTGCTGAATAGTAAATAAACATCACCCTTTCCTCCCTATTTCATTTTACAGACCAGGAAATAGAGGTTTTTGGAGAGTAAGACACTTGCTAATAAATATCAGAGAAAGGATTTGGATCTGGATCCTCTGACTTCAGTCTAGTCCTTCTCTGCTTTGGTCTCCCACTTTACTGCACATGTAAGAACCAAAGGTAGTTAAGGGATATCTCATCACAGCAGCCAAAATAAGTAAGAGGGAAAGGAGTGGGATGGGCCAGATGAGAATCTAGAAGAGAGGAAGCTAGAGAGCAAAGGACTACGGTTAGAATTCAGAAAATAGCAATATGGGAATGACTTGGCCAAGTGTCTGGATGTCTAGATTTGAACTCAGGGAGATGAGACTTCTTGACTCAGATCTGGCACCCTATGCATTATGGCATCCCCTAGAGTCACTAGTAGAGGTCCTTAGTGGCTGAAAAATTCATCCTCCCTTTCTAGTGATGAGTGATCCTTCCCCTTCTTTTCTAATTAAGCTAGATCGGACTTTAGACAAGAGTCCTCCAGGGTATCCCTGTGCTCCCACTCAGAACCTTCCTGGTTTGTTAATACCTGTAAGACGACTCACATAGTCTTGGAGAAGCTGAGTTTTCACCATGGTCACTATGAGAAATTAGAGGGAGACCATGGGAGAATGGTCATGAATATGAATATGATGTTGCTTTTCTTCCTATCATGAGAGAATGATTTGCTTCTAATACGCTGTCTTAACATAAGGGCTATTAATTTAAAAAAATCATCATTCTATGTTTTAGTATCATTGGTTTACTTTATAATTGTGTATGCTATTTTATGCATTTAAAAACAATATTATGAGAGGGGGACCAGAAGCTTTAGCAGACTGACACAGGAATGTACGACACAAAAGTTGGTTAACTTTGTTAAGCTGGTTAACAGAATTGGTTACTTTCAAAATATTGTCTGCTACAAAAGGTTGGGAAACTCTGGAACAGAGGCTGCAGTTCTGCAAAATTAACTAATTGAATGAATGATTAAACAGATAAAAAAGGACTTATAGATTGTTTTCAGAGACCTCTAAATTCATCTCCTGTCAGCTAAAGCCTTTAAACTTGAACAGGTATCCGCTGGCTAATGACCAATGATTGAGTTTTGTTAAAGTCCAAGTACTTATTAAGCTACATGGGAAAAGATTAAAAGTCCTTCCTTTTCTCTATACAAAAATAAATAGAACCCAAGTCATATATAGCACAGGGGAGCTTTTCCATAATTCTGTCTATATATCTATGTCTCTTGATCTATCTTTTTATCTATTTATCTATCCATCTGTCTGTCTATCCATTTATGTTTATCTGTCCTTCCTTGCTTCCTATATTTCTCCCTCTCTTCCTTCCTTTTTTCTTCCTTCTTCCCCCACTTTTTTCTTTCTGTCTCTCTCTCTCTTTCTTTTTTTTTATTTGCTTGCAATCAACAGAGGCAATATCTCATTATATATTACTCTTTCATAAATGAAGTGGCCCAACCAAAGAACCTTTTGTGTTGTTTATCATACATGATGTACTTTCTCTCTTAGATTTATGTCTCAGCATAGGTTTTCTTCCATACCTGGAACACACTCCCTCTTTACTTTTAGTCTTAGAATGTCTAGATTATTTAAAAACTCAATTTAATAATCATCTTCAATCTTTCTACATGGAGATATTCCTGATTCCTATTAAGTGCTAATGCCATCTCTTTTGCACATTTCTTATATTTGTGCATTTTGTGTGTCTGTGTATGCATTTTTTTTCATCTAGAATTCCTGTTCTTTAAATCCCAGAACAAGACATCAATTACATACACAGGCACAATTGTCAGGGCCCCTGAATATTCACTCAAGAGGTGTCCCCATGCCTTAGGCCAGATTCAATCAGCAAAAACGCAGGCAGTTTTTAATCAGAGGTAGTCATCCACTTCTTCCCTGAGTAAATGATGACAGTCTCCTTTATTGTGTTGCTATTTGCCAGATTAATCATTTTCCCCTTTTATAGCTTAACAAATAAACTGGTCTCAAAATCCATGGCAAATGAAAGGTAAAAATTTCTGTTAACATGAATGAATCCAGAAAACCTCAGAATCATCAAAATGAAGAATATGTGAATCTAATTTCCATAACCCAGACTTTATTTAACTTGCTAGGGTTACTGCATTTATCAGATATTAGTTGTTCCTGGAATATAGGATGCACCTTTACAATAAGATTTTGAAAGTCTTCGCAAACAATGAAAAAATCACATTAATAATAGGTGATATTCAGGTTTTACAACCATTTGACCTCAAATTCATTTTCCACACAGATGCCAAAACAATCTTTTCAAGGTATAAGTCTGACTGCACCATTTTTCTGATTAAAAACTCTCAATATCTCCCTAGTAGCTATAGGATAAAATGTTGACTCCTTGGACTGGTTTTTAAATCCCTCCACAGTCTAACTTCAACCTACTTTTCCAGGTTCATTTCCCAGAACCCTCTTTTTTTCACTTTACATATGAGCCAAACTGAGTTGCTGGCTATTATATTGTCTGCTTCCATACAATTGCATGAGCCAACTTCCAGTCCTAGAATATTTTTTTTTCTTATGTAAACTTGTATACATCTCTATGAGTCCTTAAGTCTTTCTGAATTCTTCATAACTATTATTTCTTAAAACAAAAACTATTTCACTTAATTTATATACATGATTTGTTCAGTCATCCCTTAATTTGCAGGCACCCCTTCCTCCTACCTCCAGCAAATGGAAGTATTTAGGGAATTTATTTAGTGAACTTGTGATCATGGATTAATATCATACCTCTTAGATAATGTAAATTTATTTTTAAAGGACAATCTGGGGGAAAAGCTATATCCCCAAAGAATGGCTATAATAAGGGGATTTCAGGCACTATTATGGGCCAGTGGGGGAGATATTCTGGAGGAGGGGGACTTTCTGGAACATCTCAGATCACACCCTGTGGAAGCCAAAACCTGAAGTTGTCCCTAGTCACAAATACTGAATCTCTCATGCAGAGATCCTATAACACTTTATAAATAATTTTCCTAAGCACATTTTTACAGATGGGAAATATAAAAGCATGAGCCACACATACATGGATCACAGGACACACAACTAGTTTGAGTTAGTGATACAATGAGGCATTCTAAGTCTCTGGACTCAATGGATGTGATTCCTTCAGGAAACCACAGAACTTGTTTCAAAGTTTAGCATTCATGTTTCCTATGCCCTCTTCCTTCCTGTCTATTCCCAGTCTATTCCTCCCATAACTGTCCACTATCAGGATCATATTTTTAAAAGGTAAAACAAATATTGAGAGATATTTTAGAAATTAATCTAATATTTCAATAATTAGCTACTATCTTGGATAGATTAGGGTTTGGGAATCAGCAGAAATAAAATCCTACCTCAAACACTTACTAGTTGTGTGACTAGCAAGTGGTTTAAATATTCTATAACATATGGAGAATAACAGGTATTATTGGACAAACCAAATGTGATAACACATGTAAAAGTATTTTGCAAACATTTTCAAATGTTACATATTAGCTATTTACTGTTATTATTACCTTAAACTTGTAGTTTTGAATTTATTTTATTTGAAAAAAAAACACAAAGGAAATACAAAATAAAATAAAGCAAAACAAAAGAGAACATTGTCATTTGCCCAGCAGAACATCAGTAAGGATACAAAAAATATAACAACAAATTACCAGATCAAGAAAGTAAATATATTAGTAGAAGAAATTATATTCACAAATGGACTATTTTTTAAATTTACTTCCTTGTATATTGTTCTTTGGTTCTCTGCTGCACACCTTATTTACTTTATTCTTTTTCCCCCTTTCATTCCCCCCAGCCCAAACAAGTTGCAGTTAAATGTAAAAATATATTTATGTAGATATATGCAGATATATGCATACATACATACTCTGCCAGTCTTTCTTTTGAGTTACCCTATTGTTGATGTGAATCTTAAACATGTAATACACAGTTCCCACATTAAAAGAAAACATATACAATTTGTCCATGTTTAAACAATTTGTTCATGTTGAGTTTCTTAAAATTGCTCTTTGATATTCACTTTAAATGTTAAATTTTCTGTTAATTTTGGGTTTCATTGCTAGAAAGTCCTGAAAATCTGCAAGTTCATTAAAGGTTCATTTTTTCTCATTCATAATTATGTATAATTTTGCTGGATATGATATTTTTGGCTGCAGGCCTAGTTCTTTTGATTGTTGGTAGATATGATTCCAGGACCTGAGGTTTTTTGTTGCAGCTGCTGATAAGTACAATTCTAATGGTGGTAGATCCAGCATATTTGAACTGTTTTCTTCTTGTTTCTTGCAAAATTTTCTCTTTGATCTGGAAGTTTCAAAATTTGGCAATGATATTCCTGTGTGTTTTCCACAAAGGAACTCTTTGAGGTGGTGACTGGTGGATTTTCTCTATTTCTATTTTCCCTTCATGTTCTATCACTCCAGAATAATTTTCTTGGGTTATTTCCTGCATTATTGTGTCAAGGTTCTCTTTTTCGTCACAACTTTAAGGCAGTCCAATTATTCTTATATGTTCTCTTCTTAATCTGTTGTCCAGGTCTGTCATTTTTCTCCTATAAGATGTTTCACATTCTGTTCTATTTTCTCATTCTTTATAATCTGTTTTGTTATTTCTTGGTCTCTCATGATTTTACTAGCTTCCCCATGCCCAATTCTAATTTTCAAAGAATTATTTTCATCTTTGGCATTCTGTACCTCTTTTTCTAATAGGTTAACTCTTTTTCATAATCTTCTTGGATTTTTTTTTAAAATTTTTTTATTTTTCTTCCTTGTCTCTCAGTTGAATTATAAATTCTTTTTTGAGTTCTTTTATAACTTTTCTCTGGGCTGGGAGCCATTTCATGTTATTCTTTGGGGTTGAAACTTTTTTTTTTTACTAAAGAGTCCTCCTCTGAAGATGAACTCTGGTCTTCCCTGTTCCCAAAATATGTTTTAATGGTGGGGTTCTTTCTTCTTTGCCAGTATATTTTTTTAAACAAGAGGTATGAATGTCAGCAACTCCAAGCTTCCTTTCAGCTCTCCCCTCTGACCCAGAATCCCATATCACAAGCTCCCCCTTTTTGCAAGTGCCCACAGCCAGCAGCATCCCTGCCCTGCTGCCTCTGCACTTGCGTGGTGCTGGTTCCTTCTTGCCCAGAATAGCATCTTTGCAGCACAGGTGGGCCTGGTGTTCCCAATCAGCAGAGATTCACTCAGTCCTTCTGGACTCAGACCCCAACTCAATAGACTCCACTCCATATTTCTGTGGAGCTAGCCTGGAGCTTTCTGCACTTCAGATAGGGCAATTCCCAGCTCAGGGTCTTTCTACAGATCTTCTCAGGTTTCTAGAGGACCCCGGTTCTGCCCCAAGTCTTCTTGGTTTTTTACCAATCTATATTCAAGCTGAGGCACAGATTTGTTCCTTTTATCGGGAAATTGGGAGAGCTTGAAATCATCATCCAGAATCCTCCTTATAGTTTCATTTATTTTAGATACAACTTTCTACCAATTCAGATTACAAATATAATTTAGTAGGTGATGATCATTAAGAGATGCTATAAGCAGAAAATTCATTCTGTGACCAAAAGATGTCAAGTCTTCTCAGACCCTTAGATCAGTCATTCTGTAACAGATGCAACAGAGGCTGAATCTCCAGCCTCTTTGAACCCAGATTCACTTCTCCACCAGAATAAGCCATTAGAGGAAAATGTTAAAGGAACTGCAGGAGATCAGTGGGCTTTTGATCAGCCCACATCTCAGATCATACTTTTAAAGCCAAGGATGTATACCAGAAGAATTTTTTTTAAAAAGCCAAGAACATAATACAATGTTTAAAGAAACTAAAATAACACTCAATAGTCTTTAAGGTTCTCAAATGAGATATAAAGTGTGCTATGAATTTTAAAGCACTTTATAAATGCTGACTATTATGAAAAGAATTATATTAGTACATTATACCTCACAGTGATGGCAAAGTTCTATGAAATCTCAATGAAATGGATTGTATGTGTGTATGTGTGTGTGTGTTTATTCTCATAAAAAACAAAAGCTTCTCATTTTGTTATTTATCTCAGGGATTTAGTATATATACTTATGCATGTGTATATATATATATGTATGCATACATATATATATCCATATATACACATATTATATACATGTGTATATATACATAGGGTATGAGGTGAAAGAATTTTCAGAATATGAAACTAAATTTTAATACTACATGCATTTACATTCATACAAAATGGGAATTAATAATTTGCTGAAGATTTATAAGAGCTTCAGTCATTTTTAAAAGAAACCAATTACAGTCACTCCATTATACTTACTAAGGCAGGGAACATTTTCTATAAGTATTGCAATCAAGGGCAGCATATAGAATTTTGAGCCTGGAATCAGAAAAGCTCATCTTCCTTAGTTCAAATCTGCCCTCAGACATTCACTAGCCATTTAACTCTGGTTAAGTCACTTTACCCTTTTTGCCTCAATTTCTTCATATGTAAAATGAGCTGGAGAAGGAAATGGTAGACCACTTTCATACCCAAAATGGATCATGAAGAGCTGGACACTATCAAAAATAACTGAACGACAATAATAAGCATCCCTGCCCTTGAAAAGCACTTCATATACTCTAATTTGTAGATCACCAGAGCCTTGTAAGGTAGGCACTATAAATGCTATCTTTCTCATTTTGCAGAAGAGGAAACTGAGGCTAGGAAAACCCCAAAAGAGAACACCAAGAATTGGACACAATTGAAAACTATTGAACAACAATAACATGAAAATGAATTTCACCACGACTACCCCATATTGCCCTGGCAATTCAGGTCACAAGAAATTTCAAGGAATAAGAACATTCCCATGAGTTTAGTTAATGGAAGTTTTACTGCCTCACTTTCAAAGAAGGAACAATTTTTAATAGCTTCATATTAAAGTTAATGTTAAAGTCAAAAAGAAAAAAAGCAGAGACCATTTAGTAATCCTCAACTCTGTCAGATAAGTATTATATTTGGGACCTTGGATTAATCTGATTCATCCTGATAATTTCTGCCCATGAAGCTGCAAACTAATTTTTTCTTAGTTAAAGTGTTTAATTGCATTGAGTGAGGAACAAAACAATTCTGAACTTATCTATACTACATATTTGAGAGTTTAATTACAATTCTTAGTCATTTAATATTAATAGGTTCTCAATGCTGAAAGAAGAAGCCTACAGCCTATGAATATCATAGCCCACAGAAGACTAAACTGAATGACCCAGAAATTAAACAATTTGGATAAAATCACACAGTTAAATTTGTGACAGGGGCAGGGTTAAAACACAGATCACCTGTTTCCTTGTGTAGTGGTCTGATCTCATTGTCCACCATTTTTAATAAGTCTTAGGTAATTTGTTCAATTCAAAACTAAGTAACTACTACCTTCCAGACACTTTGCTCGTTTCTAGGGGCATAAAAACAAAAATGAAGAGTTCCTGTCCTCAAAGAGTTTATATTTTGCTGGAAAAGAAGTATCCCTTTTGGATCTTCATCACAGCCAGAAAAGCAGGACTCTGCCTAATTAATGAGTCTAATGAATAAATTGGTGACCAGGCAGACAGTCCCCTGGGATAGAAATGGGGGAGATGTGGCAAGGGGAGGGAGGGCACAGATATGTAACATAGGGTCAAATGTTGTCTACCTTGGCCAGAGAGTTTACACAGGAACAATAATCTGATGCCCTTTCCAGTTCTAACATTCTATGTCTGAAATCCTTTCTATTCTTGACGGTCTACACTCTCAACTCTATCTTTGTTCTGAAGTCAACTCCAGCTCTGACACAATGTTTTCCAAATGCTAACCTCCTTCTAGACCTAATAGTGTCTGATTGTATTCTCTGAGTCAATATTTGGTTATCTTTCATTTCAAAGAGGACCAATGACATCCAATTTACTCACAAGCCAAGATCTCTGTGACCTTGACCAACTGATTTCTTAGGGTTAATCTCCCTCAAATGAAAAATTATGGAGTTGGAATAGATATTCTATGGGGTCCCTTGCAGCTGTAAATCTATGATTTATTATTTTGTACCTAAGTTTGTTTTTTTGTAAGTTTAACTTATGCAAAAGTCATGAGCAAAAGAATGGATGTTAGACATGAGCAAGCTGCATTGAGGGGATCATGAGTGGTACATGAAAATAAACATTTATTAATGGTCTTCAAGTTTAAGGAGCTCTTATTTTAGGAAAGACAATGACAATCTGTGGTAATGTGATAATGTTGTTGTTCAGTCATGTCCAACTTTTCATCACCCCTGGGTTTGTCTATGGGGTAGATTTTCTTGGTAAAAATATTGGAATGGTTTGTCATTTCCTTCTCTAGATGAGGCTAGAGGGGTTGCCCATCGTCGTATAACTAATAAGTGTCTGAAGGTAGATTTAAATGTAGATCTTCCTTACTCCAGGCCAATATTCTAGCCATTGAATCACCATTAGGGAGGACCAAAATTCAAATCCTGCCTCATACAAATCACTTAACCTATATCTGCCTTAATTTCCTCATCTGGAAAATGGTGATAAATTCAAACACTCTATTTAACCCTGAGCAAATCATTTAGCCACTTAAGAATCAGCTTCTTTAAATATAATATAGTTATTAATAGTAATTACCTCCCAGGGAAGGTAAGGAACAGGTATTTGTAAAGCCTTTGGTGAGCCTTAAATCATTTAAAATACTGTTACCATCATTAACAAAACCTGGACTTGAAATCACCAAAGCAGAGGATCTATATCTGGAAGGAATATTTGCAAATCACTTTTTAATTTTATTTTCACTTTTTATTTTACAGATGAGGAAACTGAGACCCAGAGAGGAAAGGATTTACTTAAAGTCACTCAAGTAATCAGAAACGGGGCCAGAATTTAAAACCAGATGCTCTGCTTCCAAAACTAACATTCTTTCCACTGCCCATGCTGCCTGCTTATGGTGTTCACTGCCCCCTGGGCATTTCTTTTTCTTTCAGTAGAGCTCACAGTTTTATGCTTGGCAAAGCAAACTTAAGCACAGGGGCCCCAGACATGGAGAAAACATATCTCATCCCAGATAAAAATAGAAGAGTACTTCATTTACCTTGATGTGGAGAAATAACGGGCAATACTTTGGGCATAAAACCAGTCCAGCTCTGTCGCTCATGGTATAGCCTATAAATAGTCAAGAAGGCTCCAAAATGATGATGTAGTCCAAACCTAATAAACCGCCTTAGAGTCTAAGTATTTTTACAAGTGGAGAAGACCTGGGCATTCACAGCTACACCTCATATTCCAGAACTGTTGGAATCACCCAAAGGTCTCGTAGACACAGCATGTGTTCATTGATGAAAAAAACTAGTGACTGAAAAAATGTCATTAGATTCTGGAACGTCACCCTGAGCCAGGAGGTAGTGTGTCTTTAATTCCTGAAGGACGGTGGCTATTAGAAAGTTCATTAATGCCCTTAAAAATTAGAATATGGTTCATGAAGCCAGGAATTTTCAGAATATTATCCTGGACTAGAATGAAATTCTTCATTCAATTATTCTTAATTTTTTTTCTGGGGAATTAGGAAGCATTGTGGAGAAAGTACAGAATTTGGATTAGAAACCTACCTTCTTTGTTATGCTGCTCATGGGATTTTTATTTCTGTCTCTACCTTGGAACACTATTGAATTGTAGATATGTTTCACTTAAAATCAGAGATACCAGAGTTTGAATTCTGCTTTTGACACCTGATACTGGGCAAATCACTTGACTTCCTTGAGAATTAATTTCTTTATCTCTAAGATGGGAATCATAATTGTCCTGAGGTTCAAATGAAATAATATATATGGAAAACTTTACAAGTTTTAAAGTAACATATAAATGAGACTTCATTTTTTTCCCATTAAATTTGCTCATTAAATAGACTGCTATCTTGCTACTAAGATTCAGATCTAGGTCCTCTGACTGCAACATACTTTGGCTGCTCTCTGAAAAGGTTGCAGATTTGATAGGCAAAAGGTGATCTCTGGAGAGCCTCCCAATACCTTTGGGGTATATCTTCCTCCTTGTCCATTCAACCCACACTACTACAGCTTCATAAATCCAGAGGGAGTGCACTCTGATGTTCTGCCATGGCTCCCATTTCCTTTCAGACATTATCCCAATCTCCATAAGTTCTTCCCTACCATCCTTCTTTCTCAATAATTTTATATTATTGAGAAAGAAGGATAATATTTGCATTTTAAATTGATGGCTCCCTGTGATAAGGTACGACCCTGCTCCTTAATAAGGCATCCAGCAATCCTGCTTCTCCATCTCTGCTTCTGTCCAGCAGTAGCCAATCAAAGTTGGAGGATCCTAGGAAAAAGAGCTGAACTAGTCCAACATCCTCATTTGGTTGACTGACCTCTTGAGACTAAAAGTGACCCAGCCAAATAGGCAGGGGAACCAGCATTCAAAGCCAGGTCCTTTGATTTTAAACATAGTACTTATTCCAGGTCACCACGTTACCTCCCAGAATGTTTCACTTTAAATTGATATTTGTTCATTTTGGACCAAGTCCAAGACTTAGACATATTTCATTTTCTATTACTGAAGTAGGATTTGACTACTAAAGGCCCAAAGCTTCCTTTATCATCCACACATGTTGCAATCAACTTCAGAATTAGAAGAGGTTTATTTTTGATAGTACTTTAGTTGGAACCTGAGCTGTTTATGAGGCTGCTGTGAGTGGTGTAGTGCAGTGGAAAGAATAATGAATCTGAAGCCAGATCTGGGTTCAAATACTACCTTGGATGCTCACTCCCCTTGGAAGCCACTTAAAACCTCTTAGACCTCAGTTTCCTCTCCTAAAAGATGAACTTTAAATATATGTTTGTGTGGAACTTGAACAGTGTTCTGTCATTTACAACAGTTTTGAAATGCTTTCTCATGACATTTGAAGAGAGGGGAGGATGTGTTCATGTGTCTGTTCTCCTTCACTGGACTACATATGTAGGTTTGGATAAAATAATCTAATTCAAACATTATAGAATATGCAAAGAACTTTTTTTTCTTTAACTTTCAAGGCCCTTTGGTATTAATCTCCGATCCACTAAATTCTGGGATTTAGACGGGACAGTTGTTATTTCCATTTGCCAGTTGAGGGAATAGAAGTACAAGGAGTTTTAAAAATTTAGGATCCAAGGATTAAGGATTTGGAACTCCAAGGGACCAAGGAGATTATCTAGTTCAACTCCCTCATTTTTTAGATCACAAGCTATAAACTAAGGTATAGAAGGGACCTCAATAATGATCTTGGTCCTCTTTTCTTTCTTCCCATTTTACAGATGAGGAAACAGACTGAGATGTCCAATTTCTCACTGTTCTACTTAGCTTCTGGGATTCAGACCTACGCCCTCTGACTTCAACATACTTTGCTGCTCTCCCAATTTGGTAGGTAAAAGTAATATGTGATGACCCTCTGGATTCCTAATATGTCTTTCTCCTTGGTCACTCCAGTTTCATAAATCCAGCTCAGAAGGACTTCACGGTAATGTTCTAGTCCAGTTCTGTCCCTGCAGATAATGTCCCAACCTCCCTAAGTTCTCCCCTAGCAGCCTTCCTTCTTGGTAATAAGGATCCATTTGTCTTAAGACCTATTTCCTCATGGACCTTTTCTGTTAATGAGATGATGTGGTAATGATTCTTAATGAATGAATGCAACCTTTCCAGGGCTAAGTCAACAAGCTTTTATTAAAAACTGACTATATGTCAGGCACTAAAGTAAGTGCTGTAGATACAAGAAAGATATAGATATAAAACTATCCTTACTCTCAAGAAACTCACAGTATAATGGGGGAGACAACATCCAAACAGCTATATGCAAATAATACATATAAATGATAATGAGATAATCTCAGAGGGAAAGAACTAAAATTAAGGAGGACTAAAAAAGGCTTTTAGCTAAGATATGATGAAAGAAAGGGAATTCTGTCAGGAAGGACAGCTAGTGAAAAGGTTGGGAGTCAGGAGATGGATTGCCTTATGCTAGGAGTAGAAAAGAAGTCACTACCATTTGATCACAATTTATTTTACAGGAATTTTGCATCTCCATATTGCAAAAGAATATGTCTAATGGGATAACTTCAGAGGCCAGGGCACAACAGTGAGGAATTTCTAATTTTTGTTTTGTTTTGTTTGCAGGATGATATGTCCCTTTTAAAATCATACCACAATAGGCAGAGCCCAAAGTGGGTCCTTGATGCAGATATTCATGTTCATATCTCAAAAAAAAAAAAAAAAAAAAAAGCTACTATTTTCCCTATATGAAAGACCACAGGAAAATAAAATAAAAAGAATGATCGAAATCCATTTTCCAAACTCCTATTCAGAGACCCACAGCCTTGAAAAATCTCTTCATAGTCTTGTGTTTTTGAAGTGGTCTATTAAACCTCAGGCCTACTTTTGCCAACTTGTTTTCTATTTCTTTTCTCTGAAAAATTGGTAGAAAATGTATGAAACTCATACATGACTAGAAGTAAGGTCTGATGGAAAAATTCCGAGTCCAAAACTAAGGAAAAAAAAAAAAAAAAAACAAAGCAGCATATATGTGTGTACATGCACTGGGTTATAATGTGAGTTTCATATTGGAAGATTCATATACTTATACAAGTACAAGGCTAGGGATGAACCAAAAGAACTATTTTATTAAAGAGAAAAAGGAAATATGAATGAAATGTAGCAAGGACATGCAAAATGTTTGCCATCCATGAGCATAGTACTGCAAGGCGGGCAGCCTGGTGTGGGGAAGGAGCTTTGTGGCTAGATAGGGAGTCCACAGAGTTGATCTGAACCCATGATTATGCCACAAACTATCTTGTTGACTGTAAACAAATGGAAAATAAGCATTGGGAAGGAAAATTTAGTGTTTACAGAACTCATTAAAATTCAGCCAGATGTGAAAATGTTTAAATGATGAATCAAAATGCAAATTAGTAGTCAGAAAGATTTCTAATGATTAAAAAATACAATAAATTTCAATCTATACAGGTTAAATACTGATTAAAGGGATCATTTCTAATTTTCATTGTTCCATACCCTTCCTCCCCTACTACTCCACCCAAATGAACACCATCAAAATTCAGGATTGGGTTCCTCTCTTTTTATATGATGTTTGTGCAACAGATGGCATGGTGCTGATTACATAGAGCTCTGGAATTTAGCAAAGAGTTTGACATGGAAAAAAAGACCAAGTATATGGAGAATATCTCTTGTTTAGACTATGGTCTGCAGGTTATAGGAGGGCCCCAATAGTCTGTATGTTATATATAGCTGAGATAGATTCTATGGAATGACAATGAACCAGGCCTAATTGAAAAAAAGAAGTATAAACTGGATCACATTTGAGAAACTACCAGAAACTAAGTTTTTTTTTTTCTCAAAGAAATAAAAGCCTATCTTTTTTTTTTTTAATTTTAAGATCAAAGTTCTTTTAAATGATGTTACATGGCTATATGGAATGCTATAGTCTTTGAAAAATTTAATATTAAGGTAACTCAACAGACAATGGAGGTCTTGCAGTGACCCAAATAGTGTCAACCAAGATTTATACAGGAGATGCAATATAAAATAAACTATCAGAGAAATGCAAGCCTGCAAGAGGTGGGATAGTCTTTTGGGGAGATTGAAACATATCCAATGAATAATTCATGTATATTCCATTGTATACCATTCCTAGAGGAAGGGTATAAATCCAGCCATGTGAGGTTGGGTAGGGGATGGAAAGGATGAGTGGGAATTTGGAATTATAATGGAAAGGCATAGATAAGAGTTTGGAAGAATAATGGAAAGACATAGATAAGATCTATACAGGGCTGGGGCAGCTAAGAACATCAGCTCTGGAATCAGGAAGACAGGACCTCAAATCTGGATCCTGGGCAAGTCAATGTAATTATGATTGCCTTAACAACAACAAAAACAGAATTACTTTGGATGAAAAAGATGTAGATCAATTACTTGGATTGGAAACAGGTGGCACAGTGGATAGACTGCTGGGCCTAGAGCCAGTGAATTTAAATGTGACCCCAGACACTATGTGAATCCTGGACAAGTCATTTAACAGATAAGTCTCAGTTTCCCTATAATAGCACCTACCTTCCAGGATTGACGTGAGAACCATCTGAGACAATATTTGTAAAAGGCCTGGCACATAGCAGGAGCTGCTAGCTATCATTATTATTGTTATTATTTTGTGTTCTATGTCCTTGAAAGGAATATCACTTCAGTAAGACTGCAGATCCATAGAAGTTTTAAAATATTCACAAATATATATTCAACACATTTTTATTTTTAGCATAAACTTTATTTTTTTATTTTTTTTAGTCAAGAAATGACTGTTTAATCTTTGCATAGGTGATGTAATTTTTTTCACATCTTATTTTGATGCAACAGCTTATTTTCCCCTTCATCAAATCTCAAAATCATGGAATTTCAGAGTTGATCATCTAGTCCTACCTACAGAACTTTATATTTTTCCTCAGTTAAATTTCATTCCATTCGTTATTGCACTTTGTTCTATCTTACATTACAATCTTTTTTTTTTGAAATGGGTGAATTTCATTTATTTTTTTTATAAAGCTTTTTATTTACAAAACATATGAGTGATTTTTCTACATTGACCTTTGCAAAAAACTTTTTTTTCCCAAGCTTTTCCCCTCCTTCCCCCCACCCCTCACCCCTAGATGACAGGTAATCTAATACATGCTAAATAGGATAAATTATATGACAAATACAATACATGTATACATATCTATACAGTTATCTTACTGCACAAGAAACATCAGATCTAGAAAGAGAAGAAGAAAAAACAACCTAAGAAGGAAAACAAAATAGCATAAACTTTAAAAATCTAATTTCTAAAGTTCTGCCAGAGAGTAGAGAGCCTAGTAATTGATAACAATAGCTCACCTTTCTATAGTGATTGACGGTTTGCAACTTGCTTTACTAATATTGTCCAATTTGATTTCTCTTACAGTTCAGGGACTATTTCAGAGCATATATTTCATAAAATGATTGTTGATTGACTAAACAGTTGATCTTCACAAAAATCTTATCAGTTAGATGATACTATTATTCATATTTTACAATTGAGGTCCAGAGGAATTTCATGTAATTATAGATTTAGATTTAGAAGGACCTCAGAAACCAATCAGTAGAATACTCTCATTTTATAGATGTAATACACGAGGCTCAGAGAAGTAAGGTATTATTATAGATTTTAAGGGTCCTCAATTGCTTTCATTTTATAGATGAGAAAAGTGATGTTTCAGAAACTAAATCGCTTTGTCCAAATTTACTCAGACAGTAAATCTCAAAGGGGAGATTTGAATCCAAATCCTATAACATCAGATTCAACATTTCTTCTGCAGTACCATGTTGGTTAAGTGCCTTGTGCAGGTTCATACAGCTAGAAAAAGCCTCTGATTGTGGGATTGGGACTCAGGACTTCCCAAGTACCAGCATTCTTTCTACTGTGTCATGCCCTCTACATCTAGGGAGCAATATCCTCTCCACCCCATCATAAAAGATACCAATTCACATTCATTTATTTTTTTAATTTTTTATAAGTGAGATTTTATTTATTTTTTTATTTGTAAAACATATATATGGGTAATTCTTCAACACTGACTCTTGCAAAACTTTCTGTTACAAATTCCCCCCCCCTCCACCCTTCCCCTAGATGGCAGGAAGTCCACTACATGTTAATTATGTTAAAATACTTGACAAATCGAATATATGTATACATATTTTTACAGTTATCTTGCTGTGCAAGAAAAGTTGGATCTACAAGAAAAAAAAATCAGAGAAAGGAAACACAATACAAGCAAACATCAATAGAGAGCATGAAAATGTTATGTTGTGGTCCACATTTCACATCCCTCTCTCTGGGTGTGTATGGCTTTCTTCACTGAACAATTGGAAGTGGTTTGAAACATTTCATTGTTGAAGAGAGCCATGTCCATCAGAATTGATCATCATATAGTCTTGTGGTTGCCATGTACCATCACATTCATTTGTTAAACATGAAAACCTGAAGTTCAGAATTACAGTATTTTAAAATTGCAAAGGTACTCTCATCCAACTCATACCCAAAACAACCACCACTATAATATACCAAACAAGTGATTATTCAGTTGGTGCTTTAAGATCTTTAAGAAGGGGGAACCCACGGCCCATCCAACTTTTGAAAAGTTCTAACTGTTGGGAAGTTTTTCTTGACATTAAGAATAAATCTGCTTCTTTGCAGCTTCTTCCCTTTGCTCATGGTTCTTTCATCTGGGTCCAAACACAACAAGTGTGTTTCTTCCACACAACAAACTTCCGAATGTTTGACAACAGCCAAATTGTCCCCCAGGATCTTCTCATCTCCGGAATAAATACCTCAAATCCGTTAGCCAACACATATGTGAAATGGACTCCCTGATGACTTTTATTATTCCCAGTGCTCTCCTTGGGACACTCTCCAGCTTACCAATGTTTTAAATAAAGTATAGCAACCAGAAATGAACACAATTCTCAATATACTGTCAAATAATGTTGAGTATTGAGGGAAAGGCAGCTAGGTGGTACCATAGTGCAGAGTACCTGTGACTCCTATTCCTGAGTTCAAATCTGACCTTGGACACTCACTAGTTGTGTGATTTTGGGCAAGTTATTTAATTCTGTCTGCCTCAGTTTCCTCGTCTATAAAATGGGCTGGAAAAGGAAATGTCAAATCACCCCAGTATCTCTACCAAGAAAACCCCCAAAGGAATCATGAAGAGTTAGACACAACTGAAAAAACAATTGAAGGAATGGAATTTCCTTATTCCTGGAAATGTCTTTCTGAATTCAGAGGCATCATCACCTTGTTGACTCATATTAAGCTTGCAGCCCCCTAAAACTCATAAATCTTGTTTCAGAGGACAGCTATCTAACAAATAACAGTATTTGTGAAATTACTTTTCTTAGCACAAATGACAGATTTTACATTTATTCTTATTGCTTTTCATCTTATTAGAGTTAGCCCAATGCTCTGGTCTTTCAAGATATTTTTTGGATTTTGAAGGGATAGTTAGCATGCTTTGTGTTGCCTGCAAATTTGGTGAGCATATATACCTTTATTTAAGTCACTGATAAAAATTTTTAAAAGCACTGAGCTAAGCAGAGATCTCAGAGGCACTCTTCTGGAGGCCTCTTGTCAGGATTGAACCCAGAATCCATCTAATTATATTATGGCCTTGCTTCTAATCTCTTTTGATAAGAATAGTGTGAGATAGTTCAGGAAACACTTTGCTAAAATCCAGGTAAACACAATTCCTTGTCAAAAAAGAAAATGAAATTTCTCTGAACACAGAATTTTCTAAAAACAGGTTTGTAAGGCTAAACTTGGGATAAGAAAACCTGGGCTTAACTGTGCAGTAGTGGAAAGAATTCTAGATCTGGAAGCAAAAAAGCTGAGTTTGGCCCTCAGATCTATGATGTACCACCTTCAGGCCTTAGACAGAAATCTTCTAGGATTCATCTTCCTCATCTTTAAGGGAGTTCATGGAAAATGACTTTTAAGGTTCCACTCAGCTCTAAATCCTATGAATCTCTCTTCTGACAATGATTTGTTGGAGGTACAGTAGTGAATAATTTATCTTCTGTGAACCTCAGTTTCATTATCTTTAAAAGATGGATAATAACTTGCAATGCTTACTTTATTGTGAGAAACATTTTGTGATTTGGGAAATTATTGTAAGAAACAAATTTTGCTAATCTTAATGTATCACAAAAATATGAGCTCTTTCCTATGAATTATACTAGATGTCCACCCAAGTAATTTCTGACCCTAAGATTCTGTGATATTATGAAAGTAAAGGAGTTATTGAGTATAAGTTAAACAATCTCTAACTACTAGAAGGTACTGCTGACCATTAATCCTATCCTATTCCCAGTATGGTCTAGATACTGCAAAGTTCTGTAATTACAATGACTTTTATGTGATTCATTGAATAAGATAGATAGATGGATGAATGGATAGATAGATACATAGATAGATAGATAGATAGATAGATAGATAGATAGATAGATAGATAGATAGATTCACTATTTATTTTGATATATTTACTTTGGAAGTTTTCTCCCTGTTCTATCTTTCAAATTTTAAAGCCCTAATCCTTTTTCTTAGATCTGTGAGACACATGATAACTTTAAAACCTCACATGGATAATGACTGCCAACTGAAGCACAGATATAACTGTTGTTACAAATATTTGTTAATAGAGTCATGGAAAGAGTTTTGAACTTGAAATCACAGCACATGAGTTCAAGCCCCAGCTCTGCAACTTAAAACTTCTATGATATCAAGCAAATTACTTGTCCTTTCTGGGGTTCAGTTTTCTTATCTGTAAAATGAGGGAGTTGAATTAAATTATTTCTCATTTTCAACTTCAGATCTATGATCCTGTGTAGGAATGAATATCTTAAATGCTATTTCATTATCTCTTTTTCTATTCCAGAAAGCTTCATTATATTTTGTTTAAAAATTACAACAGAGAAGCATAGCATATTTTATATGATAAGGCATAATGAAAATAGCATTTTACATGAGTGAAAAAAAATTGGGTTTTATTCTTAGCTCTGCCATTAACTTGAAATGTGATTTTGGACAAGTCATTTAGTTTCAGAGAGGATTTTATTTTATTTTTTTCATTTTTAAAGTGAGGAGGTTCTATTAAAAATGTCTTAGGTCCCTTTAAGTTCTATTGCACATCCTATCTAATTTCACAAAATTGTTGAGAATCGAATTGAAAAATCAAAGATTGCTACACATCCTTTTTAAGCTATGTCACATGCTAAATGCATCAAATTTAGAGATAAATTTTTCTCCATTTAACTGACTGATTTCTTTTTGATTTACAGACATAAGGTGAAATGCAGACACATCTCACTTCTTTGCTATTTAGAGAAGTGTCCATTTTTCATAAATGATTGACTCAAACTCATCCCAGTATGGAGCAACAATGGAAAGAATACCAAATTTGTAGTTAGGAGACCTAAGTTCAAGTCATTGTTTTTAATATGCCTCTTTGCTTCTCAGTTTCTTCATTTACAAAAAGAGGATAATAATAGCATCTATCTCCCAGGATAGTTATAAATATTAAATTAGATAAACCTTTTTGGAAGCCTTAAAGTATTATTTAAATATTGTCTTTTCTTATTCTTATTATTACATCATGGGTCAATTTTAGATAATTGTAATATTACACACCTATATAAAGACCTGAGAATCTCAGACCTATTAAAGAAGTTACCCAGTCATAACTAGAGAAAATAAAAAATAATAAAGGTAATGAACTAGTTAAAACATGATTCTATTATTTTTTTTAATCTTTCAATGAACAAAAGGAGTGAATGGATGAAAATTATTGGTATGGATACTCATCACATAATCTCCATGAATGGTTCTTAACTTTTTGGCTTCAGGACCCCTTTATACTCCTAAAAATTACTGAGGACACCAAAGAGCTTTTGTTTATGTGGATTATATCTATTTGTATCTGAAATTATTATATTTATTGTATCTGTACATAATATATCTGAAATTATTATACCTATTGTATCTGGACATAATATGTCTGATAATATTTTATCTATTGTATCTGAAACTAAAACACATATGTTCAAAAATACTTATTAAAATATAATAAACCAATCATATAAATGCATACATGTTCACATAAATAACAAATGAAAAAAGATTATATTTTCTACAACAAAACTAAAAAGTTTAATGAGAATTGCATTATTTTACATATTTCTACAAATCTCTGACTCAGTAGAATATAGCCAGTCTTATAACTGCTTCTGTATTCAATCAGCTGTTATGTATTGTTTTGAAGTATTTGAAGAAAAGTTGAAAGAAAAACTAGCCTGACAAATATACAGTTGAAAAGCAGAGGAGGATGTTAACAGGTAAATAACATCTTTGTATTATAATAAAAATAGTTTTGACCTCAAAGACTCCCTGAGAGAATCTTGGGGATCTCAGGTGTCCTCAGATGGCACTTTGAGAAAGATTGGTCTACATAATAGCAAAGAAACAAAATAGCAATATTATGTCATAGGAAAGCAATGTGTAAAACTTAAAATGTTATATCACTATGAATTATTTATGAGAAAATAGCCAATTACTGAATATTGCACTTTTCATTAAGATGACATTGATTTATTCACTTACATTAAGTACTTATTCATATTATTTAACTGAATAATATGAATGGAGACACCCTTTTTTTCTTCATATCAAACATTCTGTTTCATCTATAGAGATCTTCATAAATGGAGAATTATAAGAATTATATTAAATAACCAAATACTTTATTTGTAACTATAACATAATTTTCTTTGTTAGACATAGTGTGATACCAGCCATGCAGAATTATAGTTAATGAATCACACATTTGTTTGCTTGTTTGTTTGTTTTAAAAATGTCTTTACTACATTAAAGCAATTTTCAAAGGGACTTGGCTTATGACTTTAAGCCAGGAAATTTGAACTTGAGTGAAACATCATCTTTAACTCACCCAGTTGTGCCTAATTATTACCCACCATATGCCATGTTGGATCATTTGCTGCTATGAGGCCCTGATAGGGAAACATATATAGTTTTGTAAAACATCAGTACAAAAGTTAGCATTAAATACTAAATTTCTGTTCTAAATCTGCATATTTAGGAGACAAAAACTCTCTAAGAGGAAACTCTCTATTTTGATCTGTCAATGAAGACTGACAACTCTTTTGAAACTTACAATCTTTAAGGGCTCTGTGACTTTAAGTGACTAATTTAAGACTTTAAATGCCAGCATATTATCGCTTCAAACAATGTTTAATTTTCTATTTTCAACCTCAATTTCTCTCAAGTTTCAGTCTTTCATTCCCAACTGAACATCTTTACTTGCATGACCTCAAACTCAATTCCTTACTTTCCCTCCCAAACTTCCTCTTTTTTTTTATTAAGTTATTTTTCTAGTGATCGAGGATCAAAACTCCAGAATCATCTTTGATTGACTGTCATCTTGCACAGTCAAATTTCAAGCTCATTTCAACTTCTGCAAAATTTCTCAAATCTATGCTTTCCTTCTCACTCTGACTTCCACCATTTGAGTTCACAAGCTCTCATTTAGACTGAAATAATTTCTTTATTGTACTTCATCATTTCCTTAGTTATCTTCCTGCTGTACAAATCTGATCATCCTTCCTTTCAAAACTCTATTGACTAGAGGAACAAATATCCATTTCTTGTGTAGGTAGTAAAGCTACACTATAAGTTAGGTTCAACACACTTTTTATAGAATCATAGAATCTCAAAACAAGATGGGAACTTACAAGTTACCAGGCCTAAACAAAAATAGCCTACAAACCATCTTGAATGAAGGAGTCAAGGAATGAAAAAATATTTATTTAGGTCATCTGGATTTTTAAAAAATGCCCCCAATTACATGGAATCTACCTTTTTACCATTCCATCCTTAAATAGCTACAATTCTCAAAAAGTCACCACCTCTTCCTAGTTCCTTTGACCAATCCTCTCATGGTATATAAATATTTTATAGGCATTGAACATGGTGAGCACTAAACACTATCAGAAAGGATGAAACTAAGTACATTTTAAGACAGAAAAAGATATATAGGAAAAATGGAATTCATCTCTGAGTCAGTTCTATGAATAGTCAAACCATCAAATCACCAGAGCTAAAGTCATAATTAAAAGTGAAGGAAAAAAGAATAGTAATAAGGTAAATAAAGTCATACAATTAACATTTAATCATGAATTTTAGAAGCAAATTTTTGAAAATGAAAAATGGACAACAGAAATTACATTGACACTAATTGTAACAACCCAGAAGTTAAATTAATTAAATTTAAGTAATTGTTATAAAAGAACCCCAAAAGTACCTAAGTCAGCAAACACTTGATTTACTTGTCAAACAGAGGGAGTAACACTAAAGTAACACAGTTTAGAATAAAAACTCATTTGTAAAATCTATAAGGAAGGAAGATGAGAAATTGTAAGCAGAATTTTCTTATAAATCTAAAGAGCAGTGGAGGGTAAAACTATTCTAAACAAAGTTTGGCAAGATATCCAACTAAGCAAAGGAATCCCAAGGCTTTAGAGAAGGAAAAGAGAAAGAAGAATACAACAGAAGAAAAATGGAAAAGATTGATAAAAATCATTATAACAAATATTTTCTCCATCAAATGTAGAGGAATCATCACACCCTATGGGTGTTATAGCCAATTTTCTTTGGCAGTCTCCTTCTTTCCAGGAGGCTGAAAAGGTGGCTGTGATAGTCACTTATAAATAACATTCAGAAAGCTCCCTGACTCCTGGTGATAAATGGTTCTCCCAGTCTTACCAAAAAACTCAACTGGTACTGAAAATAGGAAGGCTTTGGGGAATGGCCATTCATCAGAGGCTTTCAAGTTTTCTCAGATTCCCTATTTAGGGTTACCTCATATATAGTCACAAGAAATATATCCAATACCACATAATCATTTTTCTTTCCTAGAAAAATACACTGTATAAAAAAAATGACTCAGGAGAAAGCTATGTGTAAATTTGGAGTGGAAAAAAAGATTTAATTATGTTGGCTTTTTTTTTTTTGGAGGGGGGATGGAATTTCAGGCAAGCTTCCCAATAACATAGTAGAAGTTTTTTAGTTTGTTTTAGGTTGGGTTTGGTGCTGTGTCTATGTGTATGTGTGCATACAGTTAATGTCTGCACTGTACTTGAGGTTTCAAAATGCTATTAGGAAATTTGTAATCATTCTTTTTAGATTGATGGATACATTAGGAGTACAATTAAGCCATGATTGTGGAAATCCACCTTATCATTTAGTTTACTAAGTATCTTCCAAAAAGATAGAGTATAAAAAGCTCAACATCAATCTCCTAAAATGCACTTCATACCTAAGTTAATCTATGGTGTTTGTCATTTTAAAACAAACTGAAAAGTAGTAGGCTGATTTTAATTAACGAGTGCACAAATTCACCAAGGGTCTGGAAAATGAAACATTACTTTTCATGATAAGGACCCCAAGGAAATATGACTTGGTAGAATTCAGACATCATTTATTATTGGGGTTATAAATATTCTAGTGGAATTATAGTCAATACTAAATGTTCTACCCAAGTCTATCTGGCACTTGGGGGAATGTACAAGAAAAGGATGGGTAAGTAGCAAAAAACTAAATGAATTTTAAGACAATGCATTGCACAGAATGATAGATACTTAATCCCGGGCCATCTCCAGTCATCCTGATCTATATATCTCACCACTAAATCCAGATGGTTCTGGAGGAGAAAATGAAGTAGTCCATTCTCACTTCAATCCAGTTCATTTAGGTATCATGACATCATGTCCCTTATATCATGGTCCTCTTCCAGAATGAAGGACAAACAACAATGCACTTAATAAATAGGTGTAAATCATTTAAGTTCCCAAGACCTCTGTTTTCTTATTTGTACAAAATGAGAAAAGGGATTTGACTTCAGGTCTTTGAAATCCCTTCTAGTTTAGATCTCTGACCCTATTATATGAAGGGTCCTTTATGAAAAGAAGATAATAATGTTCAAAATGGGATGTGAATCTAGTCTGTTGACTGTTAATCCAAGATTGGTGATTTAGGGTTACCACTGACTCCTTTGAAATGATCCTTGCTACAGAAAGCAATGCTACAGTTACCTGGACTTTGTCCCCATGCTTTATCCCAATGGACACTTCTCTTGGTAATTTGTCAAGAGAAACACAGAGCACTCGCTGTTTGAATAAATGTGTTGTTTCTTCACTCCAAAATCTTAGTGTTGCATAGAAATAGCTACAGAGACAGTTTTCTAAGAATATACTGTGTGAATTTTTAATCCACTCTTTTCTTAACAAATAAAACATCTTTTTTATATTTAAACACAAGTGATCTCTTTGATGTTCTTTATAAATTGTAATATATATCTATCCAAATGGTGTTTTTTTCTGTTAGCATTGTAGGAAATACTACTGAAAGCAATGCAATATTGATTTTGAAGCTTATGATTTAATGTTAGGATAAAAGTGCCTCAGTGAAGAGAAAGTATCTTATAATGGTTGGTCTAATTCTATTATCTTTGATGTGTCATTAAGTGAGGATTTTGTTATGCCTATCTGGTGAAATATCATAAATAACTAAGACAAAGATTACTTAGTCGTTAAATTAGAAATAATTGCATAAGGCAGCTCTCCACTTTCTATTCTGCTTAGTTTGCACTCCACAGAATATGATGCTTGTGTGATGGGTACCCATTGGGTCCTATGCCCCTTCCACTTTCCAGCTTCCTTTTATGTGTCTCCCTCCCTCCCCCCTAGTCCTCTACTCCCCCTTAAAGTATAAGCTCCTTAAAGTTATGGGCTGTCTTTCTTTTTATTATTTGTATCCCAGAACTTAATACAATGCTTGGCACACAGTAGGTGCTTAATTAATGTTTACTGAATTGAACCAAAAGTTAAAATTCTTTATTTTCTTGTAAAATCAATCAATTAGGAAATTTTTTATAAGGAAAATCTCCATTTTCCCTCTCAAAATGCCTTTTTAAAATTTTTTTATTTATTATTAAACAATATTATTAACTTAAGAGATACTATATACTTTTTGAAATTGAATTATTTCTATTTGAATATAATTTTATACATCATCTAGGTAGAGCTGGAAGGGACTTTAGTGATTATTTAATCCATTCCCCACCCCAACATTTTAAGTGTGCAGAAAAGGAAATTCAAGGACAGAGACTAAGTGGTTCACCTTAGCATCATGCAAATGGAAAATGGCAGAGCAGGGATTCAAACTTCAGTCTTCTAAATTCAAAATCTGTGCTCTTTCTTCTGTATCACTTTCTTCCTTTCATTTCAATTGGTCAATCAGCCAATAAGTGCCTGCTTTATGACAGGAATTATGCTCGGTATTGGTAATCCATTCTTGTCCTTAAGGAACTTGGATTCTATGCAGATAAAATGAATGTAAAATAAGTTTATAGGGGTAAGCATAAGTGTAAGTGTGTGTGTGTGTGTGTGTGTGTGTGTGTGTGTGTGTATGTGTGTACTCCCTTGACTTAGACTCTCTTGAGAATGACTACCATGTTCTTTGGGGTACATTTTTCATGTTATCTCCCAAGTCCTCATTGATGAATTTATTTATTTTCAGTAGTCAGCAAGAAGATACACTTAAAGTGAAGATATTTACTTAGATGGTATAGTAAAAAAAAAAAAAAAGCTATCAAAAAAAATCCTGCGCCCCCCCCCCAATCTGATGCATTTTTTTCCCACAAATTCACAGTAATTCAAATAAACGTGCAGTGAAAAGAGAGCTGAATCTGGAGTCCAAAGGATTTTGGTTCCCAAAGTCAAATCCCATCTCTTGCTACTTATTATTTGTGTAATCTTAAGCAAGTCCTGATCTCCCTGGCTCGCATTATCATCTATGAAATGAGGGAATTACACTAGATGCCTTCAAAGTTATAAAAACTTTCTAGTTTTATATTTATGCTCCATAATCCTGATTTAACAAAGCCCAAATCTTTCCTTAGAAGTCACCTTTCAGATCATTATCATTTTCTTTAGCATTCTAAGAAGATGGGGATACTATTAAATATAACCATTCTTATACTGATTATGATTTCCATGGTAATGATTCTTCATTTCCCCATATTTTATCATTCTAATGAACAATTCAGACTTACTTATGCCCTGCCCCATCTTCATAGCTGTAGCATTCTTAGATATAAAGTTTGGGTTATCCTTCCCTAATAAATAGTGATTAGAAGTTTAGTTTGAATCTCTAAACCATATCCCCTAGACAAACAATATTTTATTTACTCAATATTTTATTTTTCTGCTCACATATAAAGATATCTTTCAACATTTATTTTTCTAAGATTTTGACCTCTATTTTTCTTTCCTCTCTCTCTCCCCTACCTCCATCCTCCTAAAGACAGCAAGGAATCCAATACAGGTTATACATGTATAGTGATTTTAAACATATTTCCATATTATAGATTAGCAATATTTAAGGGAGTAGATAGAATTCTAGCATAGTATTTCCTCTCACTAAGATGAACAGAGTGGCCAAGCTTCTGACTTCAACCTCATTTCCCCTCAAAGCAGGAAATAAAATCTCCTTTGGAGAAGGGTGAGGAAAGAAAAGGCTAGACAGAGCCACACAATGATATCTCCTTGCTACATGTGGAAGGACAGACTTTACCAGATAGATATTGAAGAGATGAGCTTAGAGGAGCTTTTATTCTCAGACCATTGATTTATTTTTTAATAATCAAATTGTATCATTAGTGTACAGCTTCATTAGCAAATTTTTTTCTCCAACACAAAATATGAACTTGTATATGAAGGATTATTGATTTAGCTTCTCATCCATATTAATTTTACCAGGATAAAGAACAATATATGAGTGGAGTTAGTGGAATGTAATGTACCTTTGGTTTAAAATGAGAAAATACAGTCTCTAGGAACAAGAAAGTCCATTGCTAGAGTCCTGGTGAGGCACATAAATAATTCAAGATATTTCTAATCCCCTTCATATTTCAAGGAGAGAAATAGCCACCAGGTAACAAGAAATGCTGCCTGCATCTCTCTGACAGGTATGACATGAATGTTATTATTTTTCCTCTATTTCTCTAGGGCAGGTCATGCTTTCAGTTCACCAGAGTAATATACCTCTAATTCCAGAGATTTTATCATTCTTTCAGTTTTAAGCATTTCATTATGACTGAGTGTCTAATTTTTCAACAGGCTTGCTATAAAGTTAATTACTTTTCATCATTCTTTTGTTCCAAAGGAATAGGGTTTTGATTTAGGTAAAGCTTGCTAATACTGGCTAGTGCTGTCATTGAAAAAAAAATAACAGGGTCCCCATTATTCTTTCTCAATGTAAATGGACAAATTATTTTCCTGGACATTGCTGGAAAAATCTCCACCACCCCCCCTTCACTGATACTGTCTGATTCATGCAAAATGACTACTTCAGAATTTCCTTCCCCTAAAGTCTTTACTTTCCTTCTGTCCATATACACTTAGAATTGCTAACTTTACTTCTTTGTTATTGTTGAGTTGTTGTAGCCACGTCTGTCGCTTGGTGGCCCCCATTTGGGATTTTCTTGGCAAAGACACTAGAGTGGTTTGCCATTTCATTCTCCAGCTCATTTTACAGATGAGAAAATTTATTCATGACTTGCCCAGGGTCACACAGCTACTAAATGTCTGAGGCCATATTTGAACTCAAGAGAGAGATTTCCTGACTTCAGGCCTAATGGTTTATCCATAGTGCTGCCTTATTTCTTACTTTAATGAGAAAATTGAGACTATTTGGCAAATAGTATGCAAAAAGAATTCTGAATATTGGGAAAAAAGAAAATGACTTACTTAAAAAAAAGATTAAAATAGAAAAAGAAAATGACTTAAAAAAAGACTATTTGGCATGAATACTCCTATCCATCTCTCTCATTAGTTCCATACACACACATACACACACACACACACACACACACACACACACACACACACACACACATGTATTTCTTCTCATCCTCCTCTTCAGTCTCAGATAAAAGTACCTATCTCTTCCTCTGTTAAGTTTCCTTTTGCTGTACTCTGGATTCCCTCCTTTTATACTTCCTCTGAGACCTTACATCCACTCATCCTCCCCTTCCATTTTACTTCTTTCTTTTTCTGGAAGCATGAATAAGAATATCTCACACTAATAATAATAATTAATAATAATAATAATAATCTTAACTTGTCCCTGAATATCTATTCTATTTCCCTTCTTTCACAGAAAACCCCTCTAAAGATCAATGTATAGCTTATCACATTTCATCACCATTCCTTAAATGTGTTTTCTGTCCCCTTCTACTCCCCTGAAATTACTCTCTTGAACAATTAATAAATGTTGCTTTTTCTTAGTGTATTTGTTCATATGATCACATTTCCTCCAGTGGACTGCAAATTACCTGAAGGCAAGAACTATTTAATTTTTGTCTTTGATCAAATGTGATAATAGAAGTAAAACACTCATAAATGCTAACTCTTATTCCTGTTATTTTTATCCCCATCAAGTAGCATAGTATCTGACACATATTAGGGATTTAACAAATGATTGATGAACTGAATTTTATTGAGTTGTATTTTTGACTATTGGGGGAGTAGCTGAGTGAGGCGGGGAACCTCCAGCCCCAGGGCACTACCAATCACAGGTCAGAGATGCTCCCTGCCCACTAGGTGTACCAGCTTAAACTCATGGCATAGGACAGAGCTCTCCATTTTCTGCTGCAGCCTGGACAAAGAGGCACTGGGCTTCCCAGAAGGCTTTTATCAGCTTGCTGTCTCTTTTGATTGGGGTGATTTGGCAAGGCTCATGTGGAAAAGATCATTGGTCCTTTTCCTTCCTGTTCTTTCTCTCCCTTTCCACTTCCCTCCTCCAGTCCTTCCTCAAAGTCTCCAGTCCTTGAAATGGGAAATGCTCTTTTCTTGAGCAAATTATGAATCCAACCAAAGAGCTGACATCATTAATGGCCACCAAAATTTCTGCAAAGATTTTAAATAACATAAACAACGGAAGTTAAAAATTGAGCCAGAGAAATAAACCCATTTCTTGAGCTGGGCTCAGTTTGGCTAACCTGCACCGAGGTCAAGGGAAAGAAGCAAGAAGCAAAGTTATTCCTGATTGATGGTGGGAAAATTTGATTCTTCCTGGGTTAACAGCAAAGGGACAGAAAGAGCTGTTGGCCAGGCCTGGTGAATCCCACATCACCATAATCTTAACATCTCCAGCTTCCCCTTTTTAATCACTATAGTCACTTCATCAGAGTACGAGACACTCCGTGGCTGACAGAAAATGCTAAGTGGGATATTTCCCAAGCTTTGATGGGCATGCCTAAATTCAAAATTGGGGTACCTAGAGGTATTATGGGTAGTCTGCCTCCAGATTGAATAAAAAACCTAGGGGACATTTAGAAGTCTTTTGATACCAAGAAAGTTACTTTTCTAGTTGTGTTTCCATAGAAATGCTTGTGAGTATGGCAATGCAGGTCACAAATTGACTTTTCAGCCCACATCTTTCTCAATGTCCTCATTATTTAACACTTGGTCATCACCAGCATTAACTGCTCCTCCTATCATTATCTCTTGAAGCATTGGTTATGTGACATACTATTTTCCACTTGTATTTCTGACAATTCTTTTATCCATCACCTTCAATAACAGCCTTCTTTCTCTTTCCCAGTAATACCTTTCTTGTTGTTTTTCCTCCTTTAAAGAGCACACCTACTCTTACTGCTACAACTATTAGCTCTGCTATTGAATTTTCTCTATGTCCTCTTATTTTAATACTATATCCAAATTTATAAGGTGTCAAACTCAATAGTCTGAAATGTGATCTTTCCCTCATTTATCCCCCTAATTTACTTCTTTCAAATTTCTTTATTTCTTCAACAGCATCATTATATTATTAGGATCAGAGAATTTTAAGATTAAAAGGGACCCAAAAAGTCAAGTCTATCTTCTCATGAGATGCAATGATTTCTATTGTATCCCTGGTAGATTCTTATTCAGTCTGCTGGAATTCTTCCATCTATGGATAACTCACTGCCTCATGAGACAGATTACTCTATTAGTGGATAAATATAATTATGAGAAAGTTCTTACCTTATTTAATCCAATTATTCTTCCTTCTTGGTTTCTTAACCTACACAAATGAGTACAGCCTTCAAAAGCAATGCAAAGCAAGATTTTACCTTCTTCCATATGAAAATATTTTTAATATTAATGACAGTTATCATAATACCTATGTTTTTTCCCCTCAAGTCAATCTTTCCATTTCCCAATCCATTTCTCCATTGGCTACAATCTTAGTTTTCATTTTTATCTTTGCTTTCTCAAAGTCTCTCTTAAAATGGTTTGATCAACACAGAGGAGTACTGTGTTTATATATGCCATATATGCCTGCTTTTCTGCTCTGGCCTTTCTTTGAAATCCCCCATATCTGTAATTTTCTATTCTAGATAAGATTATTTGATTTCTGAGTAGATTGCTCTTTCTGTGCCCATGATCTCAAGACTGGGAAACCAAACATTCAAACTTGAGTAGAACCTTATATGATATCTAATTTTTATGCATTTAAAATAATTATTCTAAGGATGTGTCCATAGCCTGCCAAAGGGGTCCATCATATTCAAAGGATTAAGATTTCCTGTTCTTCACACTTAGAACTATCCAAATGTGGAATGAGCTTTTTTGGGAGGCATTGGATTTCCCCTCACTCTAAACTTTTAAACCAAGACTAGCTGGTCACTTCTCAGTAATACTGTTGGGAATATTTCTGTTTAGGTCATGGGGTGGATTAGATGGCTTCTAGGGTTTCCTCCAAGTTTTGAGCTTCAATGATTATGTGATATCCCCAGGAAAAAAGAAGATTGAACACATTTCAGAGCAAAATTGAAGAAATTTAAATCCATTTTTATCAGGCTGAAAATTTGCCAAATATAACGTGTATTTTTGAAAAGTCTGGACCAGAATTGAATTGGATATTGGATTACAGTGTCTTTAGAAAACCAGACAGTACTTTCAATGATCCCAAACTGCATGTGCTGCTGAAGCTCAATTCTTCAATATGAATATTCTTCCAAGAATACTTTATGTCTATGAATACTGGAAGACAATGATCTTGGAAGAATTTGGGTTACAAATAAGCCAAAGGATAATGAAAAAACATAGCTGGAATAAACAAGTTGCAGCATGTTACCGACAATTTGTATGTAAGCAGTGACATCAAAGACATATTGGTGGTGCACATATGGAGAATGAGGAACAACAGATGAAAAGCCAAAATGGGATCTTCTAACCCCCAAGGTATGGATCACTGAGTTGATTTTTCTGTGCTTCCAGTGATTTTCTTTGCAATTCCCCCTCAGCCTTTTCCAGGCTGAGTTAAAGCATAACTAGGTATACTTACCAACCATTCATTGGAACAACACTGATTATGTCGTATTAGTCTGTTTATCTTAATTCCCACCCAGAGAGAAGCCACAACAAATTGCTCAGGATAATGAATTAAAGGGGCAAAAAAAGAAAAAGAAAGCCAAGAATCAGAAGGGTAGTTTTAATTCTGGGAAGAGAGTAGAGAGATCAAGAGGAATGCTATGAGAAATAAAGGTTTGACAAAATGGATAGCAGTGAATATTCTTCATCTAATTGAGCAGGTGGTGAGCAAGTGAGCCCATGGTCCAAACTCCTGTGGATTTGTAAAGCTTCTCTCAGAAGATCTTCGTGTACCTGCAGGTCATGACTTGGGATATAGAACTAATAAGAATCTTCTTCTAACTCTGAAGCCTATAACTGCATGCTGGCTCACTGGCCTTCTTCTCAGAACCTTACCTTTCCCAGCACCTAAAGAATGGAGCCAGCCCTTTAGACTCTGTGATGAAGAGCTTCTTAACAAGACAGTCTTATTCCCCCTCCACCACGCACGACTTTCTGGGCCTAGTTTGGAATCATGGTCAGCTTTTCAAAACAAGGACCATTGGAACACAAAGCTTCCAAGCACAGTCCCATTCTCTTCCCTCCCTTATGCTCAGAATGATCTCCTTCCTCATCTCTGCCTCTTGGAAGTCCTAGCTTTCCTCAAGGTTCAGCTCAAATGCATCCTCCTTCACAAGGCAGTTTCTCATTCCCTCAGTTATTACGCCCCAGGTAAAATGCATTTACTTCATACATATTTCTATTTACTTTTCTATATACAACTTCTTTATTCCCCAAAATGTCTTTGAGGACAAGGGCTGTTTTCACTTTTGTTCCTTTAAACCCATTTCTAGGACAATGTCTGGCACTAAGTGAAACTACGAGAACTGAAATCTGTTTCTGGGGACTCTTCACCTCAATGAATGTGGTGACTTTCACGGTATCCCATTAGGTGGAGTAGGCTGCTCATGTCTCCTGTCCATCTTTCTGTCCCTCCCATGACTGCAAAGGAACAAAATTGTTCTCTCTCCAGAAACTTAACAACCTCTTACCCAGGGATAGACCGCTGATCTAGTCAATGATGGTCAGATGTGATTAAGGCTATCTTAGCTCTAAAGAAGGTGTTAAAAGTCCTTAACTACCTAGAATAACAAAAAAAAAGCTGCACACTCTCTCTGGACAGCTGATAGAAGAGATGTAGAAAGAAGAATCTTTACCTGATGAGTAGTATGTTCCAGAGAGTTGAGATAAAGTGGGGACACTGATCAATAATGATGTGGAATAGACTGTGGGGTCAGAAATCTTCCCTCAAAAATACATTGTGGTTCAGCAACAATACTATATGATGATCAATTCTGATGGACGTGGTTCTCTTCAACAATGAGATGTTTCAAATCAGTTCCAATTGTTCATTGATGAAGAAAGCCATATACACCCAGAGAGAGGCCTGTGGGAACTGAGTGTGGACTACAACATAGCATTTTTACTCTTTCTATTGTTGTTTGCTTGCATTTTATTTTCCTTCTCAGGCTTTTTTTTCCCTTCTTGATCTGATTTTTCTTGTGCAGCAAGATAATTGTATAAATATGCATACATATATTGGATTTAACATATATTTTAACATATTTAACATGTATTGGACTATCTGCCATCTAGGGGAGGGAATGGGGGGGAGGATGGGAAAATTTGGAACAGAAGGTTTTGCAAGGGTCAATGTTGAAAAATTACCCATGCATATGCTTTGTAAATAAAAAGCTTTAATAAAAATTTAAAAAGAGAGAATAGGTTGTGGTTGAAGGTCCAGCTGTGATAAAACGTTAAACTGTCTCAGATACCCAGGAGCTCAATCATACAAACACATTCTTCCACAGACTATTAAGTAGTGACTCAACTTCAGACTGACTTACTAATAGTGATGAGTTTGTAGCAGCAGCAGGTGTGACACCAGCTGTCCTAGGGTGGCCAGCCAGCCCTTCCCAAATGGCATCACATCCCCAATGTGGGGGCAAGTCTATGACAAATTCAGTATTAATCCCCTGAAGAAGAGGTAGGTTAACAGGGGCTGCAACAGTCCAAAAGCAAGTCCTTACTCCAAGCTTGTACTTAGTAAGACAGGATATACTAACAGAAGCACCAAAGGTCTCCAATGAGCATAAATCTTAAACAAGCTCTCCTAGCTCTGAGTTGTCCTAGCAGTGCGGAACACTTCTCATCAATTCTCACAAAAGAGGATGTACAGATGGGAGCAGAGGGGCAGGAGTCCAGCCCAGACTGGTTCTCTCTCCAGTGCAAGCATCATGCCTGCTTAGAGAGGGGACAGATGGGCCTGAGTACGAAGGCATCTCATATTTAATGCTTCTGGATCAGCTGGGGCCCAAATTAATAGTCAATAGGAGGGCCTGATTATGATTGATCTGCCTGTTGTCTGGGTTCTGTTTTTCATAACAGGGCATCTGCCCACAGACTGTGATGTCTGGGAAAGTAGGTGATAACAAAGTCAGATAAACTTTCATGTGGGGGAATATAGGAAGGGGACAGCAAAGTTCTATTAGCTGTCAATGGACAGTGATTGAATGTGAGGGGGTCTGATGAGGCAAAAGGGTGACAGGAGGGCGGACACTTTGGGCAGTCTGGTGAAAACTGTGGACCCCTTCTCAGAATAACAGTTTGCTATATCCAATCATAGTCAAAAGAAATTCTCAATCTTCCATAGAGGTGAGTGAAAATAAAAACTGAATCTTTTTTCCTCCCCATTTAAGTTCAGAGAAGTCCTGAAAGACCACCAATGGGGCCATCCTTAGAATGTTAAATGTATGTGTCCAGAATGATCTCTGAAGACCTGGGTATATCAGCGTGGGATGGATGTAAACCAACTCTTCAAGTCCATGAAAAAATTCCTTAACGTCAGCTGATCTAAAGTGATAGCATTGAAATGAAGATCCTGGAGATGAAGTACCAATCATGTTGTGTGCAGTGAGGAAATTAACTCTTTTACTGGGATGGAGAATCCCTCACTACAGGACTGGACTCCACCTTGCATATATCCATCATGACTCCCAAATCACATGCTCTAGCAACTTCATCTGAAGTACCTTCAAGGAACATAGAATTTACTGGCAGAAGTATAGCATATAACATATGGATATAGATATATATGTGTTTGTGTGTGTATATATATATATATGCATACATATATATATATGATATATGAAAGAGGCAGAGAAAAGTAACTAAAACGGTCCAGAAAAGGCTTCTTGTAAGAGGTAGCATGAGCTAAGCTTTTAAGAAAGCTAAGGCAAATTTAAAATAACTATAGATAATATAAAATATTTGGGAGTCTACCTGCCAAGAAAAAGCCAGAAACTATTTGAATACAATTACAAAACACTTTTCATATAAATAAAGTCTAATCTAAAAAATTGGAAGAATATCAAGTACTTATGGGCAGGCTACAGTAATATAATAAAAATAACAATTCTACCTAAATTAATCTACTTATTCAGTGCCATAACAATCAAACTGACAAGAAATTACCTTTTAGAGCTAGAAAAAAGTAATAACAAAATTCATCTGGAAGAACAAAAGATCAAGAATTTCCAGGGAATTAATGAAAAAAAAAAGCAAATCAAGGTAGCCCAACTGTACCAGATCAAAAACTATTTTATAAAGCCGCAGTCATTAAAACCCCTTGGTACTCATTGTACACAGCAATAACAAGATTATATGATGATCAGTTCTAATGGTTGTGGCTCTTTTCAACAATGAGATGACTGAGACGAGTTCCAACGATTTTGTGATGAAAAGAGTCATTTATACCCAGAGATAGGACTGTAGGAACCAAGTGTGAATCACAATACAGCATTTTCACTTTTTGTTGTTTTCTTTTTCATTTTTTCACTTTGTAATCCAATTTTTCCTGTGCAGTAAGAATATATATATATATATATATATATATATATATATATACAATAGATTAAACACATATTTTTAACATGTTCAACATATATTGTATTGCTTGCCATCTAGGGGAAGAGGTGGGGAGAAGGGGGGAATTTTGGAACACAAGGTTTTGCAAGGGTCAATGTTGAAAAATTACCCATGCATATGTTTTGAAAATAAAAAAACTTTAATTAAAAACAAAACCCTTGGTACTGACTAAGAAATAGAATAGTGGATCAGGGGAATAGATTAGATACACAAAACTGGACACCAATACATTGCTGGTGGAGTTGTGATTTGATCCAACCATTCTGGAAAGCATTTGTAACTCTGCCTAAAGGGCTATCAAACCGTGCATACCCTTTGATCCAGCAGAGTTTCTATTGAGCTTATATCCCAAAGAGATCATAAAAAAAGGGAAAAGCACCCACATCTGCAAAAATGTAAAAAAAAAAGAAAAAAAAAGGGAAAGCAGCATTCGAGTTGAGTGCTGAAGGAAGAAAGGGATTCTACTAGCAAATGTGAGGAAACAGTATGTATGTCGTACAGGATCTTCAGGATACTTTTTACATACAAGTTGTACTAGACAGCCAATGAGGTCCCCTCCAACTCTCCCATTCTGTGTTTCTGTGAAGTGACAGGGAAGGATAAGTGATGGGCAGTTATTTCCTTCAACACTATCGAAATTATATGAAAAGAACAAGAGGAAGGCTTCCAGAATGTCAGACAGACCACCCTAGAAGGGAGTATACAAGTCTCATGCAGGGGACAATGCAGGTGAGCTGAGATCTCTATCATAAGAGATAATATTCCCACTGATGAGATTTCAAAAGCATTGTGGGACTGAAATTCTAAAGAAACACAGGAAATGACAGTTAAGTTAGTGCTACTATATACCCATTTTCATTTTTTAAATACATATATATATATATATATGTTTTAATCATAAAGAAAATTTCACCAACTGGATGTGACCTTCATCAGATCACTTCTCTAGATCTCAGATTCCTCATCTATAAAAGGAGGATTCCTGTGACACATGAAGAGTTGATCACTACATAATCTTGTTATTGTGTACAATGTTCTCTTGGCTCTGCTCACTTCACTTAGCATCAGTTCATGTTAAGTCTTTCCAGGCTTTCTGGAGTCATCCTGCTTATCATTTCTTGGAGAACAATAATATTCCATTAATATTCATATACCATAACTTACTCAACCATTCCCCAACTGAGGGGAAGCCATTAAATTTCTAGTTCCTTGCCACTACCAAAAGAACTGCTACAAACATTTTTGTATATGTGGGCCCTTTTCCCTCTATTATGATCTCTTTGGGATGCAAACCCAGTAGAGACACTTCTGGATCAAACCGATGGGGTGCAGCTTCTAGGGGAAATGTCACAATAACTCTGGGGTCCTCTAGCTTTAGAAATACTATAGTATTATTTCTTTTCCTAGCTTTTAGAGAAGACATATCCTGAAGCCCCTGACTTTAGTAATTCAATAATCTGTTTATCAATAATCCTAAAGTTTCCTGGCCTTAGGAATACTATAATATAGTCCTATAAATACTGCTGATTATTAGAGAAACTATCTATTAGTCAGTGATAACTTTCTGAGAAAATAGTAAATTAACCACCCTCAAACCTATCTGTAAGTCATAAAATTAGCAAATAAGTAATTTGAAGCTCCTGGTCTCTTTTTTCTATAATCTTCTTGCTCCTGGTGCTTTGCTAAATTGTTTTGGAAATTAGCCGTTTTCAACTGGTGTTATAATTATAATAAACTTTGCCCCTTGACTTGAAGATGGGTTTAAGCCTGTGAATTCTTTTGAGATACCTTGCAACACCAGTCTGAAACCTCAACCTTTGGGAATCACCTTTGAATTTCCACATTTGGTGGTTCATATGGGGAGACTCTGGTCTTCCCTAGCTTCACTTCCTCCTTGCAAGATAATCCCCCCCCATTCTTTTTTCATTTTATTTATTTTTTTGTGTTTTTTTTTATTTTTTATTTTTTTATTAATACTTTTTATTTGCTAAACATATGTATGGGTAATTATTCAACATTAACCCTTACAAAGCTTTCTGTTACAAATTTTTCCCCCCTACTCCCCACCCCTCCCCTAGATGGCAGGATATCCAAAACATGTTCATTATGTTAAAATACTTAAGAAATCGAATATATGTATACTTTTTTCCACAAATCATTTTTGTGCAGGAGAAATCATATCTACAAGAAATAATAATCAGATAAAGGAAATACAATACAAGCAAACATCAATAGAGAGCATGAAAATGATATGTTGTGGTCCACATTTCACATCCCTCTCTCTGGGTGTATATGGCTTTCTTCACTGAACAATTGGAACTGGTTTGAAGCATTTCATTATTGCAGAGAGTCATGTCCATCAGAACTGATCATCATATAGTATTGTTGTTGCCATGAAAAAAGATCTCCTGGTTCTGTTCACTTCACTCAGCATCAGAATCCCCTCCATTCTTTTCTCTCTCAATCCTATAGCTGAGACACTCCAAAGCCCCTGGGAAAGGCTTTTCTGGATCGTCTTGAGCTCCATGCTCAGCGAATTTTCCTTAACCGGGGGCACCCAGGCTTGGAGATTCTTGAATTTTCAGCAAAGTTCCCCCCTAGCTAGGGAACATCTGCTATCTTTTCACCTCCCTGGGACACTGGAGAAGGCAAGGTGCTAAAGGACAGCTTTTGGTAAAGAACTAACCTTTGCCACCTTTTTCACTCCGGAGGAGCTGGAATAGAAATTTTATGGCTTATAGGTTGATTTGAGAAGTGGCCTATTCACTGTTGTCTCAGGAACTTTATAATCTTTGATTATTTATTATTTATCTAACAGTCAGCAATGTTTGCAGGACTATATTACAGTATTCCTAAAGACTTTAGGATTATTGACAGAGTGTTGGAACAATAGCACTCCTAAGGCCAGGATACCTCAGAATTTTGGTGACATTTCCCCTAGAAGATGCACACCATCAAAAGGGTATGCACAGTTTGATAGCCCTTTGGACATAGTTCCAAATTACTCTCCAGAATGGTTGGATCATTTCACAAACCCCATCAATAATCCATTAATATTCCAGTTTTCCCATGTCTTCAACATTTATCAGTTCCATTTTCTCTTCTGTTTTTAACTTTGAAATCAAATATTTGATTCATTTTTTCAAGGTCCATTTCATTTTCCCTATCACCCTATAGAATATATAGAATAACACTATAGAATAGTGTTACATTCCTCCACTCTTTTTATCTTGTCTTTTGACAAGATACTTCCCATTTGAGAGGTATATTAGCCTCAATTAGTATATACACTGTAATTCCTTGACTATGGTAGAAATACAATCATCATATATTCCATCCATATTATTGCAAAATTTCCTTTGTCACTGCCATTCCATATCTACATTTAAAAATGCAGTCACAACACTTAATCTAATAGGCCAATTCTGGTCAAGCAAAGCCTTTCCTCTTAAACTCCAAAAAGAAATTAGTTTCCACTACATGCTGTAACTTTATTTTGTGTAAAGTTGGTCTAATCCTAATTGGTGAGTTTGAATATTCCTGGCTTTACTTTTGTCAAATGTCTGCTATTTTTCTACCTTTTTCTTGAACTAGGTGGCTCATTTCTTTTTGATTCTATGTTTTCCCTCATTCCAGGTACTATTTGTTTTTTGCTCTCAATCAACCAAAAAGAATTTACTATGTATCCAACACTGTGCTAAGCACTGGACTTAGAGAATTAAAAAAAAGGATATAAATAATTGCTTCCTTCAAAAAGGTCACATTCTCATAAGGAGACATACAAATAATTAAGTATATAAAATGAACATATAAAGTGGGCATCTGTTATTGAGTCAATGGGATGAGTTAGATGATCCTTAGAGTACATTAGCAAAGCAGACATAATAAACATGTTTTCTATTTTGAATTCTATTTTTCCTTCAAAATCCACATGATACCAACTCCTCAACTCCTTTCTCAATAATTCTTTCTCTTCTTTATCATAATTATTTCTTGCTATGTTTCTTTTATACTTCAAACTTTATGTTCTATTTCTTTGTCTTTGCTATCTCTAAAAGAGATTACAAATTCTTTAAGGATGTGGAAAGCTGTTTTATCTTGGTACTTCCCTGAGCATCTAGTGAGTACTTCCAGTTGTTATAGAGCACAGTATATAGAAATGGTTTCATAAATATTTGTTCAGTAAATAATGGATGTTCCGGAAACCGATCCTAGTCACACGACTGCAATTAAAATTCACTTTAATTAATAGTTCCTTGTTTCTCTTCTTTTAAGGCATGGATACAGGATGATCGCTAGTGTTTTCAACAAATGAAAATATGCAAAATCATTGTTTCAATTGCAGACACGGCATTCTAGATTTTACTTCATTTGTTAGGCAGAGTTTGGCCTCTGTCTGAAAAATGGTTAAATATGCAAAAGTTCCTTATGACAAGAAGAGTCAGTATTCCATTTTCAGGCCTTCTTTAGCCCTCCATGGAACTAGTTCCTGTGAATCACCATTTGGGATAGGAATGAACAACCTGGCTCTACCAAAATATCTTCAAAGTACAACTAAGTTAGTTGTAAAGATGGAACCTTTTGAACTATCTTTTGTTTGTAAGCAGACAGGAAATTTTTCAAAACTATCCCAGTGATGTAAACACACACATATTTATAAATGCATATACATACACAAATGTACGTATGTATGCATATATATATAATGCATGTACACATTCAGATCTCTGTGTGTACAAATTAAGCTCATCTTTCACCTTTTCTGATCTCAGTGGCTATCTCCGTATGTCTCCACTTCTGTTTATAAGTTTTTCACTTGGAGCCAGGAAGATCCAAGTTTTAATCCTTCCTCAAACATTTACCTAGAAATATGACCCAGGGCAATAGTATGTCTGTATGCCTCAACTTCTTCATCTGTAAAATGTGGATAATGATAGCATCTACCTTTCAGGTTTGTTGAGAAGATCAAATGACATACTATCTGTAAAGTGCTTGACAAACATCAAAGCAAAATGTAAATGTTATATGTTGATATGTCCATATCCTTTACATACACATAATTATATACTTAAGCTGAAACAAAAATGTCTTTTTGTTTCTTTACATATTCTTTATATTAATGCTACTAAATAATAAGATTGAATACCTTTAACAGATTATAGAAATAATACCCTTCAAATATCTTAACTTAACTAGAGCCATAATGATAACAGTGAACTAGCTATGATACTACTGGGACCGATTTGCTGGTACAATGTACAGGGTCCAGTGTTTTCTATGTATAATTAGGAAATGGCGCATGCTCTTTTAGTTTTGGTTACTATAGTAATTCCAGATGCAAGTTAAGTCTGCTGACTAGTGAAGTATACCATGTACCTTCTGTAAATTGCTCATGTTAGTCACTTGCAATTTATTTTATGTTTCCAACAACAATCTCAAACTGGCGCTGTCACTGACACATGTTTTTGCAATTACTGAGAAAGCAGACAGAGAACAATGCATGCATTTTTTTTTCCTTGGGGCTGTTAAGAGTTTATATAAACTACAGAATGTTTCTGAAAGTTACAGGAGGGATGGGGATATGATCTGCTGAATTTTTCTGCACTAGTCAAATAAAATATAGAAATTATTTTTCAGCTCATGTCTAGAATATTTGCAGAATTACAAGACACAACTTCTGGAAAAATAAGCATATGCGATATTTTGTTTCGTCTGTCCTTTTCTATCGTTTACCTTTTCTATTATATGTGTCTATAACTTATATATTAAATAATAGAAAAACAATATATGTCATTTAATGCATGCTGTGTATTATACAAGAGAAAAGGAATGGCAATATGTCTGTATAAACAATAACAGAGTGACTATGTATGTGTGCATGCATAAATTTATACATAGTCACAATATGTTTGTCTGAAAGGCCACAGAGAACACTGCATAAAATGTCAGTCATAGTGTGAGGAAGACAAAGTCCTAGTCCTCTCCGCTGTGTCACCATTACAAGGCACTTAACCTCAGGGTCCCAGGCAAATCTCTAACTTACTAGATATTAGAGGGGAGTTGACTCTCTGTATCATTGGATGGGGTGTCCATACCAAGAGTTTCACTGATAAAATCACAGGTCTAGCCAGATCTTATTATTGAAAATACTATTTTCACCTTGGACTTTAAAACTGGTTATGGATTTAAGCATAATTAAGCAGGATTAGTATGAAGACAGTGACTGTCATTTTCAGGTGACTCAGTGATATAATCCATGTGGATTTTGAAGTCTTAACATTCATAAATAAAGGCCTGGAATTAGAATAAATACCTTATAAACATTTGTTAATTATATGGAAAATTTCTGAAATGCTTAAAAATAGCTGGCTTTCACCTAGCTTACAAGACAAAATAATGCAAAATACTTACAATGCAAATACAAGAACGGAAAATAATTGAAGAGTGAAATAATAGTTATATATTTATGTGCCATTTATAATGTTTCCAGGCATATCCTCCAAAGCCACCAAGGAGAATTTAGATCCATAACTTAAAATCAGCATCTCTATTCAAGAATCCACTAATGTTGTCATTTTTACTAAAACATACCGCCTGCTACTTTGCAAGATAAATGTATTTCTTTAAAGGTTATATGATATAAAAAAAAAA